>CM052133.1:6962119-6995490 GCA_028454255.1 Halictus ligatus
TTTGGGCTCTATACAGACGTAGATTGGTCTTTTAGGAAACACAATTGTCCACTTCTATACTGCTCATTGCAATATTGAAGCAGCAGCCATCTTGTGACGACATACTTGCTTCAGAATTCGAATTTTCTGCCGAATAGTACAAATTAGTACACGATCAGGTAGAAATTCGCAATTTGGGCTCTGTATAGACGTAGATTGCACTTTTGGGAAACACAATTGACCACTTCTACACTGCTCATTGCAATATTGAAGCAGCAGCCATCTTGTGACGACATACTTGCTTCAGAATTCGAATTTTCTGCCGAATATTACAAATTACTCCACGATGAGGTAGAAATTCGGAATTTGGGCTCTGTAAAGATGTAGATTGGACTTTTAGGAAACACAATTGACCACTTCTGAACTGCCCATTGCAATATTCAAATGGCAGTTTGTCTATATTTTGACCCTTGCATACGTATATGGATTTCAAACCATGCCGTCCACCTTAAGGACGAGCGTCCTAATAATTCTATCGTTGGGGTCTGGAAAGAAGTGACTCGGGACCAGGGTTGCCAGCCGACACGCATTCTTCGCTAAATGCCTCCCCCTGTACCACTAAATGTCCCCAGATTGTCGACTAGCGAATCTCTACGCGAGGAAAACACGCGTAACATTATTCCCACTACCCCTGTATACGAAGAGAGCGTTGAATGATGCCGTTGCCTTCTCTCAATGTGTACTATGTAATATTGAGTACCTTGGATAGGGAATAGGGTGCTACACTGTTGGCTATGTACACTTTATTCCTTCATGATACACTATGGTTCGCGATGTGGATGTTCGTTTTCGAGAGTTCTTAAATGTTATCCTAGTGGTTCGCGATATATTTGTTTGTTTCTCAGAGAGTTCGTCTCGTCCGTTTACACGTTCGATTTGTTCTCTGATCTGTCTTGTCGTGTCCTGTCTAACGTCAGTTCGGTTTTTTCGTGATTGGATGATTTTGGATTTAGGTGGGAAAATGTAACGTTTTGTAGTTGGACGCGGGTGCATTGGAAGGAGTTTTGAGTTGATGAGAGTTGGAGACTGTCGGGAAATTCCTTGGTTTTGTCTTCGTTGGTCAATGACGTGATTTATTATGGACATTCTATTCGTCGTTTCGTTGGTTCGGCCGCATGTGCTGCCCATCTGTCAGTGTGGGGATTGTCGAATTGCCGTAGTCATAAATTAATTTTCTCGGTCGGTTTGTAACGAATTCGCACGTGTTTTTTATGGTACATCCCTTTTAGGTATGTCCCTTTGTCGCCTGGTGGAACGGTACGGTACGGTCGACCTTCGGTGTTGCCGCGTCGCAACAACCCCTTTACCACTAGCGTTATTCGACTTTGAATTCGCATCGTGCGCATCAATCGAAAACTATTTTTATCTTAAATATTTTTATAGATACGTCTCGGCGGGCGATGAGAGGTTCGTTAAAATTACATTCTCGAGCAGCGGAGATATTTTCGGGTCGCGACACTAGGCGGTATCGCCGTGAACCTATCCGAAGAACGTAACGCGGCGGCAACGTGAAACAATGCTCATCGATAGCCGATATCGAATCCGAAATGGAACAGGACAGAGCGGCGGCAGACAGCGGCGGCACCGGCAGCAGCCAGAACTCGAATTTACTGCGTCGAATTTCACGGTGCACCGGTTGCCGGAATCGTCGGGGAAAGCTTTTCCTCCTTGGCTCGGCTCCTCTCGCACCCCCTCCTCCTCCCGCCCCGGTGTAACTCCTCTTTCGCAGGAAGAGTTTCGCGGGGCGACAGTTTAAAGTGCAAAGCAGAACCGTGCCGCCTGTACATTAGCATTCCGCAGCTGCGACAACGTTTTTCACCGAGGCTTGACAAAAAGGAACGCCGGGCGGCTACGCGACGATCAACCGCGCGAAACTCTGTTGCATCGGGAGGGAAACAAACGCGGCTTGTCGCCGGCTATCGAAACTGCGAGCTTGTCTTCTCCAGCGTAAAACATTTACATCCAGTCGACATGTTAAACGTGTTAATTGAATTTCTAAATTCACGTTGTCTCTTCTCGATCGAATGGATGAGGGTTGTTGAGACGCAACGCAATGCGGGACCCACGAAACGGTCTCCCGAACCTGACACCTAGTCCCAACCACTTCGACCACCCGACTATAGGCAATAAATTAGCCTAAGAGTCGAAGGCTCTTGAGCCCCAAAGCGACGGGACTCATCCCAGAATTTCTGCCACTTTCCGGCGCCACATGAAAAAACGCAACGCGATGCAAGACCCACGCAAGCGTCTCTCGAATTTGACTCCGAGTCCCGATCACTTCAATCACCAGTGCTAGAAGCAATAAATTAAGCTAAGAGTCGAAGACTCTTGAGACCAAAACGTCGGGACTCGTCCTATTTTCTCCACGAGTTTCCGGGCACATGAGAAGTTAAGACAGCGTCTGGACAATTTCAAACTACTCACCCCCATGTTTCTCCCTCTACCATTTTTACCACTTCCACCACTAATTTCACATCTCTTAAATACCTATTTCTGCGTGCGAGTCTTTAGTCTTCAGTAAGTCTTCACTCAGTCTTCAATCAGTCCTCAGTCAGTCTTCAGCTTGTATCTAACTATTCACATCTTTGTACAGTCGTCGTAATTAAAACACAAGTTATTGTTATCGACAAGTTGCACCATTCCTTTACCATTCAAAACACCTCACAATTAAAAGGGACTACCTAGCAAGGTTTTAAGTAACCGAGCAGGAGTGATAGATGTGAGAAAAGTCGAACGATCTTTTCCGTCTACGCACGTACATACAAGGGTAAATATTATTATGCAATTAATTTGTATATCAGTAGTGAATTTTATTCAGAGGAATCTTAAATGTAGTTAATTTTTCATATTATTGACGAGACTTGGCAGGTTAAACTTTAAAATATAGTTAATTTGTGTAGAAATTAAAATTGATAAGAGATAATTTTGTGGGGATGCGACAGGTGTATGCCCGAGCGAGCGCGTGCGAATGAGTGTGAACGAGAGATGCAACGATCGCGAGCGACGTAGATTTTGTTTATGTATTTTGACGACGATCTGCCGAGCAATTCGAGGTAGGTTGCGGTCGCGAGAAGAGACACAGACCGAGAGTAAAAGAATTAGAGTTGAAGAATCGAAGTTTAATAGTTTAACGAGAGAGTTGAGGGAAGAGCCGTTTGTAAGAGATAATTGTACGAGTTTAATAGAGTTTAATAAATACGTTATCAAGCAAACTTCACTGTGACACAGAACCGCTTGGCTTTCACCTAACCTATTCCTACCATTTATTGTTTCAAAATTGGTTTTTTAAAGTAAAATTTAAATTTGTAATAAATTAGTAATAGTAACTAAATCGGTGCAATAAAAACTGTAAGTAATAAAAAGAATGAGGAAGCTTGTAAGAAAAATATTAAATTTTAAGAGATAGATATAAATGAAATTTTAGAGTATTGCAGGGCGTAATAGTGTAGAGTAAAACTTTGTATTGGAGGGCGTAAATTTTTGATAAAAATGACCCCATCGTTGAAGTGTTGTCAAAATTGACTTTTGGCCACTTTTTCGCGGGTTTCAGACCGCTGTGCGCTATCACGTCTAAACTGTTCCAAGTGCGCTCGCATATCCGCGGCGATTCCGGGGAAACAGGCATCCCGAAACTTTTCCATTTTCCGCGGGGGAAACAGGTGGAGCAGGAGGACCGGCAGGGGCAACAACCCTGGGCCAGGTTGGCGTCAAACTGTCGCAATGCGGTACAGAAGATCTCGTACGTGTTTTATGGTTGTCGTTGTGTAAACCCCCGTATCGTATCAGTATAACCGGCCGCCTTTCGCGCGACTATGCAACGGGGGTGTAACAGGGGGGTGAGTTGGGACGCAGGAGGGAGATGGAACCGCGTCTACGACGATGGAGCCGGTGTTCCCGTGGCGCAACGGGACGAGGCTGAAACGAGAAACACGACGGCTCGCCGGGCGTGCTCGAGAGGGCTGGACGGAGGGTCGAGGGGATGAGGGTGACGAGGAAGGTGGAGGAGGGCGGAGAACAGGGTGGAGACCGGGAGGCAACGGGATGATAGCGAGGTCTGATTACGTATTTACTAGGAACAGAGGCAGAAACGGAAGGGAAAATTCGCTCGGTTCCGCGGTTCCACGGACGCCGCGGCTCGGCGGCGGCGGAGGCGGCGGTGGCTGTGCGACTATTTGAATTATGCATGGACACGGCTTGCCTACAACGTGTATTGTTTGCGGTACGCGATTCCGATTCTTGAGGCCGACGGTGTACGTATGACGCCCGGGGAAACCGTGGTCCCACGGTCGCCCGATCGTACATGAAATTCGAATTTTAATTTCGGTCCACCCACCTGTTTTCCCGACCGCGTCGCTCCGTTTCGTGCTCGAACGCTTTCACACTTTACCGCGAACCAATTTTTAGCACGATTCTGGAACACGCTGAACCTGAAGTTCTGTTCAGCGGCTAAACTCGGTAAACCATTGTTCTGTGCCGAAAGGTTTAAAAATCTTCAAAGTGACGAGTATGTTTTTAATATTTTGTACTTATTGGTCCCAAAAAGTACGCGCTAGTTTTCTTGAGATTCTATTCGACATTGCAGATGAATGATTAACGTATACTTTCGCTTCTCTCGTATGGAATACAATGCTCATTGCAATGACGATACAGAAGTATCTAGATTCTCCTGCGATCGTTTCGAATTGCTGGAATCAGCACGGAAATAAATTAAAAGCGGTCACAGGATCCTCTTCTCCGTGCGCTCGGTTTCAGGTCTTCGGTGTCTTTGCATAAATCATTCCGGCCGACATCGTTGCACAATGTGCGATTCCGGATATTTTTAGAGCCACTAAATATCTCCCACGAATCAATTCGTAAGCGACTATGTACAAGCGGCGCGGCGCGGCCGCGCTCGAAATATTTTATAGGCGGGAATGAAACTTTCCGCCGCCATAATTCCGGGTGTCGTACCACTAAAACACTTGGAAGGAGGCATTCCTCGACTCGGTCGAACAATCTCGCTCGATGGGCTCGTTAGTGGCGACTTCTCTGTTTCCTTATGCTGTCGTTACCGGGACTGGGCTGATCGTTTGAAGAATCGGCGAGCAACCGCGAGAGATCCGCGCGGCACGGCTACCGGATCCATAACTCCTGGTCTCGCATCGGGACGTTTATTCGGTCCGCCGGTTTCGATGCGGAGGTATTAAACTGCCGGTAGGTGGTCTCCTGGCACCCAAAGGATAAAAATGTAGACGGTCCGCGGGGTTATTGGCAAACGTATATCGGAATGAGCGAACATCTCTGAACGCACCTCGGCGCTGTTCGCTTTCGAACGGAAAACAACGTCGCCAACTCGGTTCCCAGAGAAAGATCTTATGCTAAACTATCCAACTTTATGAAAATTTATCATCATTTCAGTTTTGATCATTGTTTCGCTACGTCGCACGCCAACAACGTACTGTAAAGCATAGTATTTTTCGATATCTCAAATAATCTTTGAGTTGTGAATTATTAAATTTGATTCTTCGTCGTAAAAAGCGATTGTTTCCTATGCAATGCCATTTCCTACAAATCATGGAATTTCTGAAAAATCCTACGCTACATTTTAAATGATACCTCTAGTTTGAGATTTTTTCCAGCAATGGCGACCATTCGTTGAGGTATCAATATAAGACCGTTTCAAAAACAACGAATAACATGTTTTTAGACATTTCAAGAAAAATGGAGAATAAGAAAAATGTATCCTATGAAAATTGTGCTGGTCTTTTTACGTACAATAAGATCAAATAATAAAAAATATAGGTTTCCATTTGAAAGAACACAGTTGACCTTCAAATAACCTTAAAAACACCACCCAAATGAAAAACTGATACTGCCCCCTCTTTCCTCCTCGAAATCCTTAGACACGTGTTTTACAATTTTTTGATATCCATCATTCTTTTCGAAAATTTTCAAATGAACACCCTGTATATACAGGGTGGCCCAAACAACTCTTAACAGCTCAATATCTCGAAAACTGTGCCATCGATTTTAAAGTTCCTGCTCTCAAAATGCATGGATCAGAAGTGCCTTTCTAATTACATAAGCGTGAAGTGACGCCCCCCTTCCCTTTAACCAGTTAACTGTGGAAAAATCCCTCACGGCGCGGAATTAAAATCATGCAGTGACGAATATACACGTCGAACGCATGCCAAATGCGGCTATTATAAAAGCCAAAGCCCTTGCAAAGCCAAATGAGAAAGAATTACTTTTTTATTCGATAAGAATTTAACAATTCATTAAGGTTAACTGCACCGCAATAGAGTTTCGGATTGACGGGTATATTCGTCAAGCACAATTAACTGGTTAAATGGAGCAGAAGTTTCCATTTGGAAAAACAGTTGACCTTTGAGCGACCTTGAAAACGCCACCCAAATAAAGAATTGGTACTGCCCGCCTCTTTCCCCCGCGAAATCGTTGGACATGTATTTTACACTTTCTTAATATTGTAGCGAGCATGGTGCGTGGTAACGTGGAATTTTCGGACGCGGAAATTCCATCCTTCTCAAATGCGCACCATGGGAGGTCGGATTGAGGACTTGGTCATTTAAGTGACGATTGCCAAAACCTCGGCCCGACCGTTGCAGTACCCTTAAGAGTGAAGTCCCCGGATGCAGTCGTTTTGGGGGAGGAAACTTTCTCGATGCCCTTGTGGGGGTGGAGAACCTCCCCTTATTTCAACGGTTTTCGGGGACCTTATTAAAGCATTCTCAGGAAGCAGAAAAGGCAGAAAGCTACGACTGTTCGGATTGACACATCGTGTTACGTTTTCCGACCTGTCGATTCCGCGTGTCTCTGTAGGGTTTTCTCATCAACACCTTCGTTGCATTAAATCGTTTTATAACAGTTCGTGTGCCGAAAGGTGTAAAAATCTTCAAAGTGACCAGTATGTTTTTAATATTTTGTACTTATTGGTCCCAAAAAGTACGCGCTAGTTTTCTTGAGATTCTATTCGACATTGCAGATGAATGATTAACGTTTACTATTTACCCTCTCTATCGTAAAATATCTTTCATACTTTTCGAGATATTCGGCTGGGAAGTTTTCAAATGAACACCCTGTATATGTATGTCTGTGAAATGTCGAAATTTCAGAATATTAAGAGATTCCCGGGAAGAATCAGCTCGCACGAGAACGCTTTCGTCGAATAGCATGGCCTCGATCGCGCGGCCTGCTTATCATCGGGGGTTAATGGTACAGATGAAAGTCTTTGGTCGCCGGTGGCGGAGGGGCTTTGGGGGAGGTCGCGTATTTCACGAGCACCTTTCGCGGCGCGCCAGGAAGGCTCCAGAAGGAAGGTTATCCGGGTGTATATATGCGCCGCGAGTATCTGGACTTATGATGGAAACAATTTAGAGGCTTTGGCTGCTAGAGAGGACGTGTGCGGCCGGGCTCTGCGAGCCGGGGCCACCGGTCCTGGCTGTGGCCAGGGTGCGAGCGGGTCGGCCGCAGGGACGAATACGACGCCGTGTGTGCCACCGGTGGAGGGAGTTAAGCCGCAATAAGTCGAGGGATGAGCGCGAGATGTGGCCGAATCGTAGCTCGCATACTGATACCGTTTCCCGTGGATGCTGCCGCCACCGTTCGCCGAGAGAGAAAGAGAAAGACAGAGAGAGAGAGAAACGGCTATCCGAGAGAACCTTTCGCCGCCCCTGCCCCCCAACGCCCCCCTCGGCGTTCCGCGGTCAGAATTTTCAAGTAATTTCAGGACGGCCATCCCGAGTGTCAACGGTCCGGTTGTCTCCCGTTCAAGAGGAATCCTCGGCTTTGAAAGGCCGGGTAATACTCGCTGAAAGCAAACGCTTCGAGACGCCGCGATACACTCTTTTAAATCCTTCGAACACGTTCACCGGGATTCGCGAATGATGTCGTGATCGACGGTTTATTCACCCTCGGAACGGCTCGACGATTTCATGGCTGGTACGATCATTTCTGTTATTATCCTTTCGAGGAACGCCAATGCGGTGCTCCCGCGGAATCGTGAGTTGTTGGCCACCGAGTCTTTAGCACGTCATAGAGGCTCTTCGCGGAGAAAATTTACAGTACGACGCGGTAAAATAGTTAATAAAGATCGAGCAGAAACTTCCGTACACGCACGAGTGCTGCAGAGTCGACGGAAATTGTAAGTCGAATTTCTGTTGGAAAAACGGAACTGCTACTATGGCCATTGAAGATTTGGATACAATTGATGAATGTATACAGGAAATACAAGAAAGTTATAACTCGACGGTTGAAACCGGCAAATCTATTACTCTTTGCTGGATTCCATCGCATATGGGTATACAAGGTAATGAAAACGCTGATAGAGCAGCCAAATTAGCAGCATGCAACACAAAAGTGAAACAAATCACCCATTATACCAGACTAAAAGATCTCAAAAACCACCTAAATAAAATTTTTAGGACAAAATTAAAAGGAACTATATACAAAAATATCATAATGAAGGAGTGGATTTTGAATGGCTTAATTTCCAAGTCCAGTAGGTCGTCCAACTCAAACTTCAATTTCTAGAATCAGAATTGGGCACTCAGAAATAACACATTCATTTTTGTTAAATAAGAAAGAAAACACGATCTGCGATATATGTAAAGTACCAGTTTGCATAAATCATCTAATTATAGAATGCAAAAAATATGAGAATGAAAGGAAAAATTCTAAGTTGCCTAGATCTTACCTGTTCTGTTAAGTTCTAAGGAGTATATCTCCGGTCTTGCTAAGTATATCAAAGATACAAATATGTATAATATATTGTAAGAAAATTTACCGTGTTGCTAATGACCTTTGATGTTGAAGCAACATTAAACAAATAAATGAAAAAAAAACGGAACGTCCTAAAAAGGTTTCCGTACGTGCACCGTCGAGTAGTTGTTAGAGAAAGATACTTAGTACCACAGTGCTTGTTATTTATATTCTAACAAATCGTTACAGTTTACGCCACTTACCACCGTCACGCATATGTAAGGTCCACGATCTCGTAGTTTACATGAAACTACTCAAATTAATTTTGTACACATTGTTATTTGGCAGGGAGTCCGTGACATTCCTTTGCTATATCGTTTTTTCATGTCACGTTGCACTTAAACCCTCGTGTTCTGTATTATTTCATTCGCACCCTTTATGGATATCTTTGTTCAAGATATCTATTCAAAGTTTTTCAAATAATCAGCTTACACTGTACCTACTGCTGCAAACCTGTAAACAAATTTTATGACGGCGTCACAGCTGAAAGAAACTTAATAATTCTCTTCTACATAAACATTCTTCAAGACTTTACTACAATACATTCTTCGACATATTTTGTCTTCTAAAAATCGATTGGGAAACTCTCATTTATTAGACTTTGATTTTTAAAGTACTATTAAGTCATCAGCGGTACGTAGAATGGTAACTCATATTTTCTATGATTGTGAGAGTGTAAATTTGGGAAGCAACGTTTTCATTAAAACATTACTGTAACAGCTCTTCCAAATATACAGGGTGTTCCGAGTTTTTCTGGCCAAACTACGGGAGTATATTCTACAATTAAGTAATTAGAAATAAGAACAAGATGTTATTTGAAGTTCGGTTAGAAACTCTTCGTTACAAAGTTATAAAAAAATGAAATCGAATTTGTTAATGGCTGATTTTACTTCGCAGAGGATGAAAGGTCGAGCATGTTTACCGTATTCGTCGATAGTTATCATTTTCACTTTCTTCGAGTGATTCAACATCAGTGCCACTCTTACCACACCTGTTAGATCAATAAATCGTGGTGAAAATGCCAAGAGTGATTCCAAATGAGGAACGCGCTAATGTCCATCTAATAATCCGCCGTTACAAAATTCAATTTCATTTGTTTATAACTTTGTGACGAAGTGTTTCTATCCGAACTTCAAGTAAAATTTTTTTTATATTTCTACTTGTAGAATATGCTTTCGTAGTTTTGCCGAAAAACCCCGGAACACCCTGTATAAGGTTGAAACATTCGTCTCATTCAGACAATTGAATGAAGGAAATTATTTTAAGTTGCACGTTCGTTTTAATCTCTCCCATCGATTAACAATAAATGTCACGTTGCTAAAATGAACCTACAGGTATGCAACAGAACAGTACGATTTAATCGTGTACATAGTCGCAATAAGTTTGACTGTAAAATGAATTTCGCGAACAAACGCTTGGCAGGGCTCTGACATTTATTCGGGAAACAATCGGTGATAAAAAGTGGTCGCGTTTTAATTCACGCGACTTTGTTGCGTTTTTGGTTTAAATTTCCCATTGAACCCGAGGCCGATGAAGTTTTTCCGAGCGAGTAATGTAAAATTGTAATGGCGTCGTTGTTGCAGTACAACAATAGCCCTGTGAAAAACTGATGGGATCGTAAATGATCGTGGAACCGCTATTGTAACAAAGCTCTCTTGGAAATCTCTGTTTTAAACATAAAGGACGTCCTAAATATAAATTGTGGAACTGACTTAATAGGGAAAGTATTGCATTCTGATACTTCATATATTTTTCGTCGACCGTGCTCTTCCCGAAGGGATATTGAAACAAAATCCAATGAACGTGTAATTCATGCCCTCCGGAAACCTTATTTAAAAGAATTGTATACCCTCCACATTCTCAAAAAATTACACGTACTAATGAGGAAAGCCTTTTTAAGGCAATAATTTATTGGGAATATAGTTCAGGTCCTTTTCCTTGATTTCGATTCTTAGCTCGATCTGTTGTACGTCGAATTTATTATGGCGCATTTTTCTACGGACATGAACTGACGGCGTTGAGTGACTATTAGACTGCGAGTTTTTATGCAAAATAAAGATTTTCTGCATTAATGACAAGTAACTAGAATCAAATCAAAATTTTGTTCTTCCTTAATCATTTTAATAACCTCGTGATAATATATCGGCACTCTCAAACTGTTCTAATCTTTCTACTATTTTATATTCTAACTATTTTAGCTATAAATGCATAGAGACTGCAATCTAGTTAATATAGTTCACAGGAACGACTGTATTCTTTCTTTTACATCTTCGAGACATACCTTCAGTTAGATTTGCAGCGTACTGTACACATAGAAACTGTCATATTCTTATCGTATGGATTGCTTTCTATTCTTATAACGAATGCTACGCTAAGGATCTTTATGCAGACAGAGTTTTTCAGATACTTCATACAAATTCATAAAAATTCCATTAATCCTCGAACGGCTGGAGTTGGGTACATTTGCTCCTAAAATCAGAAACGTTCCATCCAAATTCTAATTATCCAGTGGCCAATTCGAGTCATTAGCTATTTTTAATGAATTCAATAAGAAGGTCGGTGTCACGCTCAGATAAGTAGTCGCTAAGAAAACTCGCGAGAGTTTTACTCTCGAATAGACTCCTAGCTTAATTATTACCAGCTATTTTATAAAAACGGCCCAGCGTGCGTCGTCGGCAATGGAGAACTTGTTGTCGGAAACCGGTAGCTGCGTAAACATCCGGAGCCTGGTAATAAGACAAGGGGAAGTAAGAGTAGCATAAGGCGCAACAAAGAGTATCAAGTTCGCAAGATCGACGCCCGAGCACAGCCCCGTAAAATCCCGACAGTGAGGTCGAACTTTCCGACCGGCCAGGAGTTAACCTCCCGCGACGAGCGCAGATAGATAGAGAGAGAGAGAGGGAGAGAAAGAGAGAGAGAGAGACTTGCCGGTCGTAGTTTCGTCGTCGCGCGGAAAACCGACAGACAGAGCGGCAATCGTTTCGGAGTGACGAGGAGGAGGCGAGCGAAGAACACCGTTGCGTTGCGTTGGTTGGAGAGGGCGAAGGACGCTCTCCGTCGGCGGGTAAGCTCAGGATTTATGGTAGCGTCGCGACGTCCGTCTTCACTCGCCGTGACGCCCTTCCACCACTCGAGAAAGTCCAAGGCGAGAGCGCCACGGGGAGCGTCTGAACCGACGTCTTTCTCCTTCGGTTCTCTTCTGGCGACGATGGGGATCACGTGTCCTCGAAGAACACCGCAAACACCGTGTAAATTGTCCTCCCTGCGCTTCCCGGTTTTCGGAAACCGCCGCGGACAGTCTGAACACATTTTTCCAAAGGATCCCAAGTGTCGGGTTGTTGCGCACGAAATGGCGGACTGTATACTTTGAATTTTTATCTACCGGCGATTGTTTCGTCGATCTTGAAAGTCCATGCTGCATGGTCGAGGATTTTTCCGAACGCGTGACTGCGAACAACTTTTAAAGAAACTATTTGCTCTCGAAAACCATGAAATTTTTGCTGAACATTATCGTCAAACCGTTTGATTAAAACGTAGTTGTCTGGAGGGCTTTGAATAATTCGTATAATTTACGGTACTTTTTAAGGAAGATCGTAATTAGTGAGTTTCGGCCGTGCATTGGAGGTGTATTTTTATTTAAACAGGGAGGGCAGCAAATAAGGGTAACCAGGGACGATAATCCAAGCACGTCGGCGAACGCCGCGAGAACGACCTATCCTCGACGCGAGTAAATTTAATCAACCCTTTTTTTCGGTCGCGAGGCAAAGATAAGTAGCCGGGGGGATGAAAAGCGGTGGCAGTGCACCGGATAAGGATGCGTTTTTAAGTGTAAAGTAATTCTCCGTGGTTAACAGCCACCTCGGCGCGGCCTCTCCGGTTTCTGCAGAAAGTTCCCGGTGATGTACTCGTCCCTGGAGTACCAACGAAACTCAGCGACTGTTCATGGTCTGAATATTATTCGGGACGAACAGAGATACGCGGGAACTATCCGGCGAGAAAGGGGTGGCCCCGGTAAAAATACCTCGAATTATGACGGCACGCCCCCCTATTGCGAAACAAATTAAAAACTAATTAAAACAAGTACGCGCCGCCCGCGCCCCCGCCCTTTTGCCCCTCGGCCAGCAAGATGAGCGCGCAACGATTTTTCCTTCTTTCCGCTGCGAGACAGATAAATAACGGGGGTTGGGTAGTGGAGGGTCCGGGAATGAAAACTCTTGATATTCGATGAAAAATAAACAGCGATGTTGGTGCACGTGCAAAAAATGTCTATTGTGCATCGGGCGCGCGGTGCACCATCGATCTTTTAAACCCTTGCCTTGTATAATATCGAGTCGGTCTCGCGATGAATATTTCGGAGTATATTAACTCTCTGCACTATGATTTATTTCATGCAGTGATTAGAACTTCTTTGTAGTCCATAATTTCCTAGAGGAACAAGAAAATAGATAGGTATCAACAAGAAAATGGATTTTCATTCCGGTTTGAAGGAAATTAATAAAATGCATATTTACTAGAAACTATTCAGGATTTTCATCCGGAACTATTAGCGAACCTAATAGACCTATTAGGAATAACGTATGAGACCTATTATGTTTAACCCTTTGCAATCGAAGCTATCTTGACTCCAAAACGAAAAAATTTTTCCAACCTAGAATATTTCCCTTCTATATACTTTTTTTCGTGTTATACATATGAAAATGGTGCAATTTGCTCGTAGAATACTTAAGTCTTTAGTAATCTATTAAATACAAACAAATTTAATAATGTAAAGAGTATTTTGTATAATGATACAGCAATTTCTAGTGGCGCCTTATAGTCGCCATTCGAGTGATAAGGGTTAATCTATTTGGATTCGAAACAAGACCCTGTTCCTCTATTATCAATAGATCAATAGGACTGCGGATCTTTATGCATTTATGGCTAATGAAAATTAAAAAAAAATGCTATAACATAAAATTCGATAGAATTTAGTACGACTTTTATTCGTTTTGGATCTGCAGAGACTGTTCCCACGAAAAATAGGTTTTTCTTTCATTCCATTTTCTGAAAATTTGTCTGCAGAAATTGCAAATTGCATAAACATCCGTAGTCTAATTATCAATGTATAGACACTACAGAAGATATTGACGTAAAATAGAACCCTCATCAGCAAAATTCTAAACAGTGACAAGTGTAAAAGTAAGATTTTTTATCAGTCTTTCAGCTACAGTTTAAATCCTAAGAGTCCTGTCTTCTTTCAAAATTGTCAGTCAAATATGAAATAAATATGATAACTTACCAAATCCGGAGAAATAAACATTTCTTTAAAATTCAATGCAGTTTTCCATTGCAACCTAAGACATGTAATGGAACTAAAAAACATTCCAATCACTGTAGACCTGAAAGTGAGATTTTTGTCCAGTATTTTAGCTATGCAGAGAATTCTCGATATATGTCAACAACACGCGTCTGGTCAGGGTCATGTATCGTGCAGGAGACATACCCGTACCGTGTTATGTTTATACTCCTCGGCGTCCGAATCCTCTCAAGCATCGTGGTCCCTCACAGGGTATACACCGCGGTGGTGGGGATAATTGCACGACGTTTATCATCCAGGCCTTGGCGACATATATAGAAAAATCACTGTAGTCAAGCAAATTCGGTTAGGATTGATAGATTACGATTTAAGTGGAATTCAATGAGGGGATGCATGAAAAAGCAAGCCAAGTTTTCTTGAACTGAATCAAAAGTAGTCGTGCAGGCCTTATGAACGCCAGTGCGTGAGCGTAATTTGACCGACGTTTTGCATATTACAGGGCGGAACGGTTCCATTTGATCGGCCATAAATCCCCTTTCAACGTTTTCATCCTCGCCCCTCGGACGTTTCGGACATCTCCGCGCGGCGGCAGCCGTAATTCGCGACAACGCAACGCGCGGAATGCGTCATCCCCGCGGACCGGTTGAAGAGCTGCCGAGGCGAGAAACAAAAAAATAATATACACATTGTGCGCATTGGCTTGTACGTGTATCGAGCCGAACGGGGTCCGCGCGAGCGCGATTTACAAGGGACGGGCGGGGGAGGGTGTGGATAAGAGAGACGAGTTTTCCCTTCCGCGTGTTTGCAGTCTGCGGCCGAGCGGAGCGCTCCTCGCTCGCGGCTAGGGACGATTTAATAACGACACGGTAAATTAAAATGATAGACGTCATCCCCCCCGACTGGCGGCCACTGAGAGCCCATCAATTAATGGGAGCCTCTACTTCATTTGCCTATAAATAAATAATCGTCGAGTGCCTCCGCTCGTACGAGAGGTGTCACTCGGCGAACCGGGGCGGCAACGGCGGAGAACGGTTTCGGGGGTTGGGGCAGACGCGGGAGGGTGGGATGAGAAGCCACCAGGAAGATGGCTTTCAAATATTAACGTCGTCTCATGGACGTCACATACGTTACCCTTGCTCCGACGTTCCCTGTTCGAGCAGATGCGTACCCGCTTCCACGTTACGTTTTTCTACGGTGCCGCGACGCGGTGCGCCGGGGAAAATCGTACACCATGTGGTGCTCGCACCGCGCGCCGATGAAATTGCGACGCGCTCTGCCTGCCGCGTCGCGTCGATCGAAACTGGGACGATGGGACAAGTAATTATTTTCGTTGAAAAGTCGGCTCTCTATTGAAAACATTTGCGACATACAGGAAAATAAAAATTTCATTAAAATGCAACGTAGCTTCTCATTTGTATTCAACATGATAACATCTGCGACAAGGGGATGAATTTTAATATAATTCCCATCTCTGTGCACACACTCACAGAATATTTTCCAAATACGGTGATACGAACGCTTCTTTGACACTAGATTGCCGGATGAAAAAGAAGGTATCTGTTCAGTTAGTGATTCACTCTGACAGAGTTGTGGTAATGTATGATAACGAGGGTAATCAGATACCTATCTTTTATTAAAAACCAACATATGTTTCAAGAAAATTATTTAAGTTTTTCTATGTATATGCACATAAAATCATATTGTATATAGCAATAAAATCGTAAATGAGTCAAATTATCCCGCTCCGGCAATATAGTGTTAAAATTAAATGCAGCTTTTAATTCGTATTAACACTAGGTTTACGGAGCACTAAAAATTACTATTTTACAGTACTTTATAATAATAACATGAATGTATCGATTAAAGTTTGTAGCCATTTTTTAAATAATATGTACCCAAAGAAATCAATTTGTTAAATAATTGCTCATGGATGCATTGTTACAATCTAATATTTGCAATTTAAAAATATTATAATCTGTAATTTTGACGGGTCCCGTAAATCTAGTGTTAAACCTGATATGATATTTCCAACAAGGGGGTGGACTTGTGTATAAACCCCTTGCTGGTCCATGCACCTGTAAACAATTTTCTCCATTTATGGAAACGAACGTTGACTTATCGTCGCGACTACGCTTGGCTCTTCAGTATATTTCTAATTGAATAACTTTCGCAGGCAGGCTATCGTTTCGTTTTGTCAACATGATCTTAATAACGTGACAAGCATCATTGTAGCAGAGTCAATACTTTTATCTCCAACTACGTTAACACTAGAAACACCGAACGTTAAAAGTGACTGGTTTATAGCGTCTTACACATCTTTGCACTCGGAGGTATTTTCGCACAAACGTTAAACATTTCTCCCGGTTGAGAATATTTTTACTCTGAATGACTCTTTTTCAATTTGCATATGAATCTGATATAATGTATCATATAATATTTAAATGACTAGGTATTTTATTAACGCGTAAAGCGCCAAACATCAACCCCAGAGATTCTTACAAAATCAGAGTAATTTAATTAATGAATCCAAAACTAGAAATTTAAAATGTATTATGGGTGACGTAGTCTTAATCCTTTTGAATTCTAAAGATTTCAATAAAATTCGGTTTATCTGGATATGGCATATAAAAATGAATTGTTAAATACAAACAAATTTAATAATGTACACAATATTTTTAATATTTGTATAACAACTTTTAGTAGCGCCTCACGATTTGCATGCTAAGGGCATTAGCGACAAATTACAATTATGTAACGTATATAACAGTAAATGTGCACGCGTATGGAGCAACTTTTTAAAAGTGTGAAGTGTCTCGTTTTGAGCCCTTTAGCGGCTCAACCTTCGAGGGGCCTAAAAGAGCAAAATACCACAGAAAAATCGAAAGACACAAAGACTCTCGTGTCGATCCGCCGCTCGAAATGCTACGACCCCGAGAGTAGTATACCCACCGAAACCACCGACAGTTGTCACTTTTCACCACTTTCCACCCCGAATCGGGGACCGGCGTCGCTCGATTAAAACAACCCCAACCGAGCATCTCGACGAAGAAACCCTCGAGTGCCAGGAAATCGCAGAAATTCAAACTAATTTACTAAATTCGTCACCGTTCGAGTATTCGAGAACGAAGGGGGTGACGAAGGGGGTCGGCGAAAGGGGTGGGACGCGTGCGAATTGGTGGCGCGGGGGTGGGGTGGAGAGGCGTCCAATGACACGCCGGAAATATTTGGCAGCTGATGGCGAGTAGTTGGCGCGAGGGAGGCCAGTACCTCCGGCTTGTAATTAAAAATGTCTCCCGACCCCTTCCGTCCGCCGCTCTTTTTACCCTCTGCCGCCCACTCTGCCGCCCACCCTCGGCGATCGTTGCGTCGAGGCGGCCTGTCTAACAGGAATGCATCGCCGGGACTAATGAAAAACCTCATCGGCGTATGTGTGACGCTAATGAGAAAGACTGGCGCAGGCAGCGAGTGTGCCGCGCGGCCGACGACAGTGGCGATTTTCAATTCGCGAAGAAACACCGCGACGGATAAATATCGGCACGCAGGAGACGGACGGACGGACGTTTTTCAACGTTTGTTCACCGGGACAGTTTTTATGGAACAACGGCCACGTCGCCGCGCGTCGACTTCTCTTTTCTCGTCCGCGTCGACTGACAACGATCCCGCTCCTGGAAATATTTATCGGGGCTCGTGTCGCCGACTGAGGACCGGCCGGACATTTGTAAGATCGAGGCCGGCCGCTGCCAACCGCGATCATAAATTCCCCTCGGTCTCTCGCGTTCGATGCGTGCGTGACAATCGAGTTTTGTCCGTTCCCCGGGTGACCCGCGGCTTTGTTTTTAGCCCGAGACCCACCACGCCACCGTGAACCACCGGGATATTAATCTGTTAATTTCGGGCCGGTTCGACGGATCCCGTCGGAATTTATGACAACGGACGAAGGGAGGATCTTTGTCCGAACGTGACGGAGGACTCCGGAACAGAGGAAGAACCACTCCTCTTTTTGTTGGTAATATAGACCGCTCGGTCCTACCGCGGCTCTTATTTTGCAAGTATCGTTGCCCGGGATATATCGTCCATTCGAATCGCCCGGCCGTGGAAGTATCGCGGAAAATGTATATGATTTCGGACAGCGATCGACTATCAATGTGCATTGCTCGGAAGTTTTGGTACTAGA
Source organism: Halictus ligatus (assembly GCA_028454255.1). NCBI lineage: Eukaryota > Metazoa > Arthropoda > Insecta > Hymenoptera > Halictidae > Halictus > Halictus ligatus. Next base: position 6,980,386 of record CM052133.1, read on the forward strand.
GGAAGCTTCCCTAATTTGGGGAGGTTTTCTGATTGATAGTAAATTTTGCGTAAACGGAAGAAAATTTAGATATTTTGTGTTTACTGCTCCTAAAGGATGTATTGGATGGCATTGTGATGTATAGACTACGGATTTCTATGAAAAATAAAAATTGTCTCGATAACACCATCCAATCAGAAGTTTCTTTCTTCCTTTAACCCTTCACGGACCTATGCCGTCATATAAGCGTCATGACACTTTTACTTACTGGGTCCAATGCCGCGTATATGGCGGAAAAAATAAAAAAAATAAAATATAAATATTTTCCTTTCTATACTTAATATCAAAATGTTGAGTCCACAGTTTCTCTTCGTATGAAGAATGGCTTGGACCTGGTGGGAAGTAAACTTGAAATACTTCCGTACCGTTAAAGATTAATAATTTTGAATTGCAACCATTAGATTCTTTTAATCCATCTCCTCCTTTAAGAAACTGGAAAAAACATCACAATCTTTGAAATGGCTCGTCCCTCGCCCACTTTAGCCCCTTGGAAACGAGGATTTTTGAAATGCTATGATTATTTTCCTCAGATACTTGTACCAAAGTTCTCAATAATAGAAAAAATGGGCAATGTGCACTCGTCTTTCCTACTGTACATACATAATGAAGTTATGTGTCTGGAACTTCAGGAATTGGAACCCTGCTGTCGTCAATATAACGACGTTCATCCACAAACGGTTAACCCTTTGTACTCGAGTGGTGACTCTGAACCGCCACTAAAAATTGTTGTGGCATTATTTCAAAGAAATTACAAAAAACGTCACAAAGTATTTGTTACATTACAAAATTTGTATCTAATAGATTGCTGGACATTTAAAAATTATATGTGGAATTAAAATGAAAATATTCGAAGACGGAAGAAAAATTTAGCTTTAGAATTAAAATACCGCCGAGTGCGAAGGGTTAAAGCAGAACTTATAAAATTGCTAACCAATTTTTGCCATGTTCCCTAAGGGATTGATCTACACAGCCATAAAGTTTGAGATCGGTGTGTTCACCAGCTCCACTGAGAAAAATCACTAAACTTCGCAAGTGATTCTTGAAAGGGACGGCAGTCGTTTGAATTCGCTAAATCAGTGGTATCAAGAGAAACGGGAGGGGGAAGGGGGTGGGATAAAAACGCGAGCGTGTATCAGGATGCTCGGGCCATTGGGAAAACGCGGGATCGAATAACCCTTAGCTTCAAGCTGGCTAATGAGCCAATTTTAATTCGTAGAACCGAGAGAGAGAGAGAGAGAGAGAGAAAGAGAGAGAGAGAGAGAGGCGGCGAATCGCGGCGGTTTCCCCACCGATGGCTCCGGGAGCCATTCGAGGCACAAAGAGGGTGTCCTCGGCCAAGTCAGGGCATCCTGGCAGCGTTCTGTGCTCCACGGTGAATGATGCGGAGGCGGTAGTGACGTCATTAGCAATTCCGATCTCGTCGGGCGGAAATTATGTCCAGCGCGATGCGACTCGCTCTCAATATCCTCCCCCCTTGAAAGGGGGAGGGGCGGAGGGGAGGAGGCGAGGGCCCTGTGCTCTCGCACACGTTCACGGGGACACGAGGACGCAGAGCAGCCGAGCAGGCGAAACAGCCGCAGCAGCCGCATACGTACGCGTACGGCCGCCACGTACACCGTCAGCCGAGATTCCTTCGCTTCCGGTTTCCGGCACGGGAACGGCTCCGCTGTGATTGGCTCCCTGACGGACCCTGAACGGCCAAGCAGCCCAGAACCGCCGCGCCGGCGATATCGTTGCCCCGATATAGAAGCGCGATTGTCACTCCTCGTCTCCCGTTTACCCGCGACTGCGACTCACTATCGACGGATAATTAGATCGGACCTACCGCCCCCCCCCCCCCCCCCACCCCCACCGCTCCCGAGCCATCGAAAGAGCCTGCCGTTCAACCTGGGTCGAGCATTACAATCGGCGCTAACTTCTTCGATAGTATCTCCAAGTCTAGATTTACGTAACACACACACACACACACACACACAGATACACGAGTTTCAATCAGTCATGGTTTGGGTTATAAACACGTGCGATGGTCGGGACTAAAGACACAGATCGAATATAGAATTTTAGGAGAAACAGGGAACCACGCTGTTACGAGCCAGGGCTGCGAGCAACGCGAGAGGCCGGCGTGGGGGTTGTTACCCCAGGAATGTGGTTTCAATTTAGAAATCTTTGTTGATTTGAATTCAAGATTAGTAAGACTCGTAACTTATGTAATTTAATTGATACAATCCGAGCGGCAAGATTGTATCGTGTGGGAACGTTCAACTATTAGATTAGGATATTAGGCAATAACTAAGGGTTGTAGATTACGCGAGTTAACAAACAAGACAAATGTATTCTGAATTTAAATAATTACAAATGTAGTTGTTCGTGTCGCGAAGGAATGTTGTAAGTGTACAATTGAAGATTGTGTCAGAGAGCGATTGTAGAATGCCAAATAGAATATACAGGATGGTTGGTAACTGGTGGTACAAGCGGAAAGGGGATGATTCTACGCGAAAAAAGAAGTCAAAAATATAAAATAAAAATTTTTCGTTTGAGGCTTTGTTTTCGAGAAAATCGACTTTGAATTTTCGCAAAGTACGCATTCGCTTTATCACGTCTCGTTATAACGGATCTCACTGTAGATCGTGGATATTATCCAGGATATAATACGTAATGAAATACATAATGAAATAATATGCAGTAATCATAAAGTTTATTATTACAAAAATTGCTGAAAATGTTGCCCATTTTGCCGAACACATACTTCTGCTCTTCTAATTAAATTTCTATGAACACTTTCTAATGTATTCGATTGTTTTAAAGTATGAAAGCCTACAATAATCTTTTCTTTCAATTTCTCGCAACTTACAAGCAAGTAAGTTAATAGGTAGGAAAACACTTCGGGCACATTGGAAGTGTTTATCAACATAACGTCAATCGAGACAACGATCTACAGTGACATCCGTTATAACGAGACGCGATCAAGTGCACGCGTACTTTGCGAAAATTCAAAGTCGATTTTTTCGAAAACAAAGCCTCAAACGAAAAATTTGTATTCTATATTTTCGACTTCTTTTTTCGCGTAGAATCACCCCCTTTCCGCTTGTACTACCAGTTGTCAATCACCCTGTATACCGAACGAACGGAATCTATAAGGTTACGTTTTGATTCGAAAGGGACTTTAACCCGATCTCACTAGAATTGACTTTTATGCGTGTAACGCGACGCGACTGCACGATTACTATACCGCTACCGAACCACTTCTGAATCTCTACTGAACCAAAGAGGATGAAAATGAACGGGTTTGTATACCTTGAAAATGGAAGGGTACTCTGTTTAAGATTTAATATCACGTAGGGTCACAGTCACATTTTTTGTCACTTCTAATGAAAACCAGGCCTCAGTTAGATTTTCGTAAAAAGGGGTTAATGAAGGTTATCAGGGCTATTTCCTATCAGAATATTAATTAACGGATGCCAGAAGGGATGTTTAAAGATTTTCATATAAAGAAGGCATACAGTGTCTTCCATTAATAAAAGGGGCTTGTTGGGACGCTTTTCGTTCTCAGAAAAGAGATTAGAACTTCTAATCGAAATGAATGTGGAGATAACGTCTCCATACGTAACAACGCACAAGAAGAGGGACTCAAACCTTCAATCTCGACATTCGTAGCTTCTCCGTGGTCAGCTCGTAACATCCACTGGAACCAATTCCTAATGTCCACTCCTTCCATGGCTATATGTTGTTATTATACGAGGAATCCAGATACCACATAGAAATTTTGCCTTTACACATTTAGTTCCTCATTAACCCTTTGCACTCCATTGTCGAGTGTGACTCCACATTTAACAGGTGTTTACAACATTCCGGAGTGCGGAGGGTGAAATACTTTATTTCGTGACAGGAAGAAACAATAAAATTAAACAGGAAGAATGTTTTAAGTGTTTTTATTTACTACTGATCGCTCCAGGAATTTGAAGAAAATTAGAGAAAATATCAAACAGTCTAAATCATCAAGACATTGTTGTAACATCTGTAACATTATATCACCGCGATTATTATAGAAACAAGCTGACAATCCATCGTCATCCCCACAAACGTAAACTAATCTGTAATCACCAGACAGCCGATCTTTATGCAAAATAAAAATTTTCTACCTGGATTCCAACAAATTGGTGGTGAAATAAAAATTCATTTTCCTTCTGAATATGTTTGTTAAGTTGAAAATAACATAATAGTATCTTTAAATTCTTCTAATAGTTTCACTGTTTCAAATTACACCTACTTATTTTTGTCATAAATCCATAAAGATCCGCTGTCTAGTGATCACCCAAGAACATACAAATCTACAATGATCTTACTATTAGTCGACAAATGCATTAAATAATTTTTAAAAAGAAACTGAGAGGGTACCTTTGTACCCGTTCATACACATAAGGGTTAAGATGTATACCACCGTACAGACTTCAGGAATACTGGTAAATTAACATTGTTTCCGAAGTAATTACACAAAAATATTCCATTCATTCCATATCCACGTCCAAGTCACATGTACTCGCGTTAGTGTTCCATAGAAAAATCATGTTCTCTACGGTATTCAGAGTAGATGTTCGCGGGTTGAGGATTTGTTATAGACGATGAAGTAGGAGCGGAAGGATGATAAATACATTCGTAGCAGACATTTGATTTGTCGTGTCCCGATGCGTGTTCGGCAAAGAAAGAGTGGCGAGTCGCTCGAACAGGGGGTGAGTTATCGTATCGGGCCCAAGGGAAGAATAATATTTTCGCGCGAAAACATGAATGCCGAATATAATATATGTCGGACGTTCTAAAATCGCAGGATGCAAAGAGAAAAAGATATTCCCGCAAAATCCCGAGTCCCCTCCCGAGGGATCCGCGATTGCTATACGAGGGATCGACAGTTTCACGGTGGAACTATCGACGGGCATTGACGTGTCCGTATCCAATTTCTTGCGATTCATGCTGCAACATAGTCATGCGGCGTAACTTGTAATAATAAGACGATCCTGTTACACTTTGAGATTACAATGCACTATTATATTCGTGCAAGTTGCACAGGGAATCCTTCGGCGAGTGCTAACATATAAGATTTCTATGCAACATAAAAATTGTTTAAATTGTTAACGATGATCAGAAGCGGAACAGAAATTTTTCTCTTCCTTAAATAATTTTGACAAAGTGGGACATATACTGAAACTCTTAATTTTTTTATCGATGTCCTTCTTTAAATTAAACCTACTCATTTTTATTATAAATGCATAAAGTCCACAGTGAAACAATATCGAATTTTTGAGTTCTACACAAAGTTGGGCAGAAGTTATTATTAATAGTTGAAAAGATCTATATATAAGATTCCCTTCTTCGTAGACTTTGAGAGACCTTGAAGATCACAAAAGAAGAATTAGTTATTACTTTTTTTATGAAAATCATAGTGACCGGCAAATGAGTTGATTCTCCCAAATTGAAGCTAGCAGTTTCGGTAGAATTTCATGTTTTCAACTCTCCAACAGCGGAGTTCAGATTTGTTTGGAGCCAGAGTATTAACCCTTTGTACTCGGCGCTATTTTCAATCTAAAACTGAAGTTTTCTTCCGTCTTAGAATATTTTCATTTTATTCATACGAAACTGATCCGATTTCTACATATAATATTTAAATGTTTAGTGATCTATTATATACAAATTTTGTAATGTAACAAATATTTTGTAACATTTTTAGTATTTTCTTTAAAATAACGCCACAACAATTTCTAGTGGTGCTTCAGAGCCACCACTCGAGTGCAAAGGGTTAAAATCGTCATTCCATTGTGCAGTTTTTAGGAATTAGGTGTGTTGGTATGGAAAACATCACACAACTTCACGTCTTCAAGCTCGGAAATTTTCTTCGTTGCGTGGCTGTGTTTTTGTTTGTTTGGTCTGTGATTTTGTTCGGGACGTTCACGTATTACCTTTTGCAATAAACGTTTGTTATTTGTGAATCCCCATAGATTCCACATTAGGAACAATAGAAAGATCAAAAATATGTTTTAGAAAATAGATAAATAAAGTAACGAACAATCCTGAGTATCACCAATTCTATAGTTATAAGAATGGTGCCCCGTGCGAGTGTCAGTTGAATGTTTCCTCAGAATTGTTGGAAGCTGTTTGGCAAATCAGCAGGTCCGTATTGATGAAATGATTTCTGACTTTTGGAGGGCCGTGTACACATGGTCAAATAAGGCACGAAATTGAAAGCCGGCCCGATTCGATCAGGACCGACGAGGCTACGGATTTCTATGAAAAATAAAAATTGTCTCGATAACACCATCCAATCAGAAGTTTCTTTCTCCCTTTAACCCTTAACGTACCAGTGCCGCCATATAAACGTCATGGCACTTGTACTTACTGTGTCCAATGCCGCGTATATGGCGGAAAAAATAAAAAAAAATAAAATATAAATATTTTCCTTTCTATACTTAATATCAAAATATTGAGTCCACAGTTTCTCTTCATATGAAGAATGGCTTGGACCTAGTGGGAAGTAAACTTGAAATACTTCTGGACCGTTAAGGATTAATAATTTTGAATTGAAACCATTAGATTCATTTAATCCATCTCCTCCTTGAAGAAACTGGAAAAAACATCACAATCTTTGGAATGGCTCTTCCCTCGCCCACTTTAGCCCCTTGGAAACGAGGATTTTTGAAATGCTATGATTATTTTCCTCAGATACCTAGACCTTGTACCAAAGTTCTCAATAATGGAAAAAATGGGCAATGTGCACTCGTCTTCCCTAATGTACATAATGAAGTTATGTGTCTGGAACTTCAGGAATTGAAACCCTGCTGTTGTCAATATGACGAGGTTCATCCACAAACAGTCCTCAGAATCGTTGCTCAGAATTGTTGGAAGCTGTTTGGCAAACCAGCAGGTCCGTATTGATGAAATGATTTCTGACTTTTGGAGGGCGGTGTACACACGGTCAAATAAGGCACGAAATTGAAAGCCGGCCCGATTCGATCAGGACCGATGAGGCAGCGTAAAGGCACAACGTCGACGTCGACATTCCCAGATAGAAACGTGATTGTCAGCCCGGTGTTCCGCCTACAGGATGCGACGCGAGACATTGTCGCTAGATAATTGGATCGGCGAATCGTGGCCATCGTGCCACTTCCAAGCTGGACAATGGCACAACAAAAGAGCTAGTTCCAGGCTCGTGTGTCACAGGGGAAAGATGAGGGACGTTCTGGCAATTTTCCGAAGACTGATTGTCCGGCTTGGAAAGGAAAGTACTTGAAGCTCCGTGGCTCCTGTCTGACGGAATGACGCGTATTCGTTTGCATTTAATCGTTTTTCGCTCACGTTTTACACTCCCCACCGGGGGTATTGTGACTCTCTTCTGAACCCAAATGTCACGGTCCTCTCGCACAATCGAATACAAGCATATATGTAATACAATAGTGTTTCTACTACCTTGGTGGAAAATGTATAGAAAAACTTTATTCGAATTTATTGGGTTGTCAGGGAAGTTCTTGCCGGTTTTCTGTAGGTGGTATTAGAATAGGTCTGAATATGTCAGAATGATTGAAAACAAATGGTGTACATAGTCTAAAGGGTGATATTTCAGGCATTGTTAGAAAAAAGTTTGGTTAGGATACAATAATTTTTGTTAGTTTTATACGCATTTTATACACACTAATATTTGTTAGTTTTATAGGCATTTCATGCTTCATTCATTCAAAAGCTCTTGGAGCTTGGTTGGGATGTGCTACCCCATTCCCCCTATTAACCAGACATGCACCCTTAGATTTTCATCTCTTTAGGTCAATACAAAATTCCCATGATGACAAAAATTTTAACTCTTTGGTCAACATAAAAGATCATATTAAAAAGTTTTTCACCAAAAAACGTAAGTTGCCTGAAAGATAGAGAATGATTATTGAACAAAATGACATTTATAATAATTCAATAAATGTACATCGAAATTTAAATGTACTGCGTTTAAGTTTTCCTTAAAAATCGGCACGAATTTTCCGGACAACCCAATAATATGGATTACTTTATTTTCACTATGCTGAAAGTATTCGTGAACGATGTAGAATACAGTATACGTTAGTTAATTCCTTCCAATTTGTCTGGGTTAATGCAGATTTGTAGAAAGTTCGTCGCATAGAAGCCACTGGTCGCAGCAAGTAGAAACAGCTGGTTGTGCACAGACATTTCTGGACGATCTAATCGATTTAACTTGTCAACCAGCGTTTTTAAACGTACCAGCTAACTGCTTAGAATTTCAACGTGTAAAACTATTTCGAGGACTAATCAGAAACTGTTGTACAAATCATAGTCTACATTAATGATCCTAAAAACACGGGTACTATACAGGGTGTCCCACTAACTTTGTTACAAGGCGATATCTCTCCTACTTTTACTTCTACGCAATACGTCAAAAGGATAAATTATTCGGTTCTAGTGACGCATATTATGATCGGAATAGATTGTTCCTCAAGAACACGCGAAGGTCGTGACCTTGTAGATCATTGATTACATCTTGACTTTAGCTGTTGCGCAATAGAAATAAAAATATGGAGTTACATACAAATCACACCAATGTCCTTGAAAAAATAACCTTGAGAGAAAAATTATTCCCACCATAACATTATATGTGTCCTCCTGAACCAAATAATTTGTTCGTAACTCAAAATTTAACCACATAAATTGATTCTAAATTTAAAGTTTCAATTTTAAAGTATACAGGATCGAGCAATAACTATGTTCAGTTTGAATATTGCCGTTATTTGTAATAATATAACAAAATTTTATATAGAAAACTTACACGGTATAGAGGGGAACATATTCTGACACAAACATGTTCTGCGTGGCTGGAGGCATAGAGGAGATTTCAAGGTCAACTCTATTTTTTTAAATGAAATGCTATGTTTTTTTATCACGATGTGATAGCCAGTGTTGAGACGAATTCAGCGAGTTATCATTGACGGTCATGCAAGGTCTTTGCATTGACGCAAGCGGTCACCACTTCGAACATAGTCGTAATGCAAGAAAGTTTACTTTACTACCATATTTGACCTTGAATGGCCTTCAATGATAACTCGCTGAATTCGTCTCAACACTGGCTATCACATCGTGATAAAAATGAATATAGCATTCCATTTAAAAAAAATAGAGTTGACCTTGAAATCTCCTCTATGCCTCCACCCACTCAGAAAATGTTTGTGTCACAATATGTCCCCCTCTATACCGTGTAAATTTTCTATATAACATTTTTCATTTTATTGCAATAACGGAAATATTCAAACTGGACATAGTTACCGCCCCACCCTGTATTTAACAATAAATTACTCAACATTGAAGCGCGTATCCATGCTATTTTCCAGTGATTTCTCATAACTTTCTCTTCGAACTCATAACTTTTAGCATCCGTCTTCCGTGCTATAATATTCGCTGTAAAGTGTAGATTGATCAGCGACTCGGTGGCAAGCTCGTCGACGGAGGACGACGATTTCCTTTTCATTTTTCCTGTCGGTCCCTCGTGATGCCGGCTAGCCACGGTCCCCGCGGAAGAAAGGAAGATATCAGGCGTTATCTTTGCCGGCCGGAGGATCGCTCGGGTTTGCGGAACGCCGCCGCGCGAAAAAATATTCACTGTCGGCCTCGCGGCGAGAGATCCGTGAATTCAATCTACCGAATGATTAAACATCTCACTCCTGGGATCAGCCGGCCGCGCTAGACCCCCGGAGGAACGAAGAAAACGGCGAGGGGATATATCCGAAGACGGAGTAACAGGGAGAGAACAGCGGTCGGTCGTTCTGTTGTTGGGGAACCACGGGATGAGACAGCCAGAAAAGGTCCGGGGTGGTGCTGCTCTCCCGAAACTTTTTCTTCGCTCCTCTCCTTTATTTTTATCTCGGAAACCGACCGCGTCCCCGTACAAATTGCCTTTCGTCCCGCTTATCTCACCGCGGCCCCTCGCTCGCGCGCGCGAGCACATATTTAATTAGAATTAATGTTCGAGCCGCGCGAAAATTAGCATCGTGCCCCGCGCAAGTCTGCACCCTCCCCCTCTCTCTCCCGTCCCCTGCTAGGGTAAAAGGATCGCCACCTCCTTTCGTCCTGCCTCTTACGTCATTACCGGAAACAACCAGGCCCGGCAAGGTGCGAAAACTCGGGTCGCGCGAATTCTACGGGCCCAAACCGTTCGAGGTGTGGCCCAGGGGTCGTTAAAACTTCCAGGCCTTATCCGACCAGATCGCGGACCGGTGAACGCACCTTTGCACCACGTTCCACTTTATTCCCTTTCGGCAGTTGACAGGAAGAACACGATGGAAGCTCTCGACAGCGACTTGCTCTTTGGTCCGACAAATGTCAAGAGAGGCTCCTGCTGCGAGAAGCCTCACTTTCCAGTAATTTCAGCAAACCAATACAAAAAAAGCAATTTTTAAGAAGTAAAACTTTGACTGACAAACTAGAAACCTGAATTCCATAAAATAAAAGTAAGTTATTTAATAGAGTAGTCCTCTAACTTTCTCGCATTTTACAGATCCTAAACAAATTTGGTACAATCAATATATTAACGTAAAAATTCATTTTAAAACCTGGACAAATAATTCCGTCACCCACTGTGTTAAGACAATAAATTGAAAATTAAGTAGGCCATGTCTACTTCCTTTGACGCCATATCTACCACTGCCGATTAAATGACCGATTCAAATGAAATTTGTATTCTTTGTGTTACAATTAGTAGAAGGGCTGGTAATGTGGACTACATTAGGGGTTACATTACCACCTCTTCCTATATTAAAATTGTAATGATTAGTTAATTTCTCTGTTCGAGCACACACTATCAGCAAAGTTCTAAAAAATCTTAATGTATTTAGTCTTGTTATTTTTACAAAATAAAACGTATCAGTCATTTTTAACGGTAGGTAGGTTTAGCGAAAAATATTATACTGTTGAAAATTGTTGTTCTACGACAAAACACACGACACACTCACACGACTTTACTCACGACACTTTTCAATAACTTACGGTAATTCATACTAATTTCATTATACTCATACATATTATTATACATACTAATTTTAATATAAATATACATTTATAATAATCGGTTCGTGGTCACTGATCGATTTCACTGTCAATTGGTACAACAGTTCCTTAACAACCCGTTTCTTCAGTTGAAATACTTTACATTAACACCTTAACTGCCACGTCAGTCACATACGACTGACAGTGATTTTTAAATAGGTTTAGAAATTCATTTTTATTGTGACATATCCAGACAAACTGAATTTTATTAGGATCTTTAGAATTCAGAAGGGTTAACACAGCATTCCCTATAATACATTTTAAATTTCTAGTTTCGGTTTGAATAATTAAATTACACTGATTTTGTGAGAATCTCTGGGATTGATTTTTGGCACTTAACGTGTTAAACATATCGCTGCGAATGAAAACGTGTGAATGAATTAGCTCATTCCGACAGAAATGTGTTGTCAGTAAGATTAAAAAGCCTGAAACCACCAGCGGAAACTTTTCCGTTGTAACAATTTACGTATGTATGTCTACTAAATACTGTTTGTCTACAAAATACTTTGCAGTATTTTGTTTTACCAGTGGAAATGTTGTACGCGCGTGCAGCTCTTGCAAACGCATTGAATCCCGAACAAACGACGGTGTTCCGAAAAGCAGTTGCACGACGGAGCACTGGAAAGTGGAGAAAAAGTGGTATTTTGACAGACATGCCCGTGAGTGAGAAATTCGAGGAAAGGAAACCATTGAAGGAACAAAGTGTCCACGCAAGAGAGAAAAGTGGTTGAAATAAATGCTAAAAACCAGATTTCGAAGCAGTACCGGTCGCGGCTCGCAGCTACTCGCAGTTGAGCGGAATCTCCGCGGTGCTTAGGGAAGTAACTCTGTCAAAGAAACGGGAGAAATATGATCGGACACGGCATCCTAGATTCTCGAATCAGCCAAAGTGGACTGAGCGAGCCGGGAAGAACAAGGCAAACTGAGTTAAAGGCGAAACCTCTCTCTCCGGAAATCCCGGTCTCGCGGACGCGGAACCGGCAACTTCTAGCTTCTTCGTCTGCTTCCAGTTTCCCGGGGACGAAGGAAGTCACCCGGGACGCAAGAAGTTCGACCAAGTATCGATCGTCCGGCGGGAAAGCAATATCCGACTGACCCGACGAGACGATATATTAATCCGTGGCTCGTTATCGCGCGGATTCCGTGGATTTCGTTTTCCCGGGCCGGTGCGCCGAGCTCCCCCTCTCTCTCTCTCTCTCTCTCTCTCTCCCTCTCTCTGGGAATGTTTACCGGGGCCACGGCATCGGCCAAGACGCTAAAATATATACATACACATATATATACAGTGGGCGTGGGGCACGGCAGCAGTTGGTTCACGGTCGGTAGGTCGGGAGAGCATTGAGTTACAACTTCGGTTTGTACAGCCACCGGCGCGGAGCAGAGCGGACCGGAGCGGAGCCGCGTCTCCGCAGAGCCAGCACCGAGATGCAATAACAACCGGCGTTGTTACGCTGCAACGTTCGACCCACAGATTGCATGGCCCCGACCGTTTCTACTTGGAAAAACCGCGGCAAGTTGCGCGAACCTAATCGTGGAAAAGAAAAGGATCGACGTTTCCTGTTACGATAGAGAACGCCGCGGAGTTATCGGTTCCGGGCTGCTGGAGCCGAGATATTCCTTCCTCGAAGACAACTTCGCGCTTTTTATGCGATGCGGCTTTTTGCGCGGCCCTTATATTTACAATCGTTATTCGGTTTGCGGGGTTAAATCGGTGGGTGGAGTTCGGCATGGAAATCTGTGCGGATATCTTGGGAAACGTGGTGCTCGATTTATAATGCTTTTTGTATTGTACAAGCAGATTGTGAGCAACGCAATAATGTCTGTTACGAATTTCAGTGACAGTCTATGTATTATCTTCAGCCTATTAAACTCGTTGGAAACAGAAATCTGTTTCTACTTGAATCTCGTCTCTTGCAATGGGAGTAAGCAATTTTTGTTTTGTATAAAAATCTACAGTCCAGTAATGTACACTCAAATAGATTCATCGAACAATTCCGCCCTGTAGTGCATCATTACAATCTCAGTAATCGTAAACGTTTGAACCTGCCATTTTGAACTCAAACATTTGTCGCTTGTACATGATGGCCCCCTTGATACCATATAATATCTGTAGAAATTGATTATACAACGCGTAATTTAGAGGTTGTACGTGGTGATAACGTCAGGTGCCTCAACCCTGTATAATTAACTGAGAAAACTCTTTACCTTGAAATCGGGAAGGACCTTCTGCAGTCGGCCAAAACATATTTAGGTGGAATGTCTGTTACAAATTTCAGGAATAGTCAATATATTATCTTCAGCCTATTAAACTCGTTGGAAACAGAAATCTGGTTCTACTTGAGTCTCGTCTCTTGCAATGGAGGCAAGCAATTTTTGTTTTGTATAAAAATCTACAGTCCAGTAATATACACTCAAATAGATTCATCGAACAATTCCGCCCTGTAGTACATCATTATAATCTCAATAATCGTAAACGTTTGAACCCGCCATTTTTAACTGAAACATTTGTCGCTTGTATATGATGGCCCCCTTGATACCATATAATATCTGTAGAAATATACAACGCGTAATGTAGAAGTTGTACGTGGTGACAACGTCAGGTGCCTCAACCCTGTATAATTAACTGAGAAAACTCTTTACCTTGAAATCGGGAACGACGTTCTGCAACAAGATGAAGATCGGCAACAAGATCGGGACGCATGTTCCCGGAGACATTGAGAGAGAGAGCGAAAAGCATCTTCGGAATGAACCGTGCCAGCTACCGCAGGAGTTGCTGCCGGTGTTGTTGGCTGCAATGTCGCGAGAGAGTAACCTGCATCCTGTCGCTGCAGTTCGGTGCATTCGTTGCCTCGACCTCCTGCAACTCGATCTCCGGAGAGAAAGAGCCCGGAGATCTTATCGCGGGAAACGCAGCCGGTTCGACGTAGCAGAAAGATAAAAAGGAATGGTGGTGAGGGGGTGGGAAAGGGTAGGGGGGTTCGTTGGGTGGGGTGGAGGAGGGATCCGCGACATCCCGGTAAATTAACTCCGTTGCTTCGCTCTGCTCCCTTCGCGTCTGAATTCTCTCTCGTTTTCGTTTCCTCCGCCTTCTCCCTCGCCCGCTGTTGCTGCCGCTGCTGCTGCTGCTGCCGCCCCGTCCGCCATGTAATTACAGAACGCTGTAAATACTCGAAATGCTTGGTAACCGGGCGAACGGAAAAATTACGGGTCGGCGAGATCGATAAAACCCGCGATCCATAAATTTCCGAGCGGCGAAATCTAGCCCCCCCTTATCTTGTCCTTTCTCGTGTACCCGGGCCCCGTTCGGAAATGAAGCAGACCGGAGAGCGGCCGGGGGATTAAGTTGATCCGTGCCGGTGATTTCACGGTGATTTATCGTTTTTCTATTTAATGATTCGGCGAGCGCCATATCGAACGGCCGCGTCGATCCCGATTAAATCCATTACGCACTCTCGGCGGATTCAATTACGGAATTACTTTAACTCCGGTATATACGAGCGCGTGGATCAAGGAATTTTCAGCTGCGAGGAATTCCGCTCCTCGGCTCGCTTTCGATTCTCCCGATGGGAACGAACGTGTCAGGCACGGTATGCGAAACCGAGCCTGCGAGCCACGGCGCTCCGCGAAACCGTGTTTACGGGGGTGCACGATTTGATACGTACGAGTTGAAAGTTTTTGGATTAGAGAGCGTGCTCGGAACGGCCGTTGTTCGGCTGGATTCAATTCGGCTTTGGGCGCAAGCACTACCATATCTAATCATTACGCGCTTATGGTTGATTCCTCGTTTCTTACGGAGAAAAGCAAATTCCGTCCATTCGTGTCTTTATTTAATCCTTACGCAGTCTTTGGAAATATTTCTGAAAAAGAATCTAGGATACGATAGGACTCTGAGATAATACACACTTTATATTTCATTTAGAATGCGACGTGATACATGTCACGAACAAAAAGAGATCAAACGTTTTCCTTGTTACATGTGCATGT
>CM052133.1:6995590-7007981 GCA_028454255.1 Halictus ligatus
AAGAAATCCTCGTGGAAAGGTCGCCGCGAATGCCAATCGTGGAAAAAACGAAGCAGACGGTGGTTCCCCCCGTTGGCGCTCGCTACCGTAAATTCGCATCATCTCATCGCGGATCCGGCTGCTGTTTTATAATGAGGTGCACGCACCTCTCGAACCGTCCACGGACTAGTTGGTATTTGTTTCTCGTCAGAACTTTGCATACGGCCGTGTGTGTCACCGCGACGTTGCAGTATGCAAATGGCCGCGTAGAGGTGCATCGGGAGTCAGCGCGGTCCGTCGTCCTTCTGCCAAGATAACCAGGATTACCGATCCAAGGCGCGTCAACTTATAAGGATTTCTCCCTCGGCTGAATCGAAAATCCTTCTTTATACGACTGCCGTCCGAGCTTTTCATTCTTCAACGTCTTCTTTCCTCTTTGTGCCGGGCGCGATCGCCTCCGGAATAAGACGGTTAATTATCGCGACCGCCTTTCCACGGACGTCGTTCGCCCGTCACGATCCGGGAACTCGCGAAATCCACGCTCGGTTTACGCTCGGTATCTTGCTTTTTGCCGCGGACACGATTTCGTACAACAGACAGGACTCGTATAATACTGCTTTATCGTGTCGGGTCTTTCGCAAACCGAACCTTGTCCGTGGTAGTTGCAAGAAACGGGAGTCGAACGGACACTCCTTTCTTCTAACGTGTGTAATCGGTTGTAAAGAATCTGAATTGTTTCCATCTAACAACAATACATTGACATAAAAATAAATACAATCTTTGCAATCCTCTTCTTCTTTTAAGAAATCATGAGCAACACAGCAGCAACATTGCAGAATCGCTGGCAATAGTGTAGGAGTATGAATGAGACTGACCAAGGGCGCAGTTTATGATTACGGTGTGGACGTGACTTCAGGCTATTTTTGAGATTTAGCAGAACTTCATGTTTTATGGTGATTTATTAGAGACTTCCTTGTTTAGCTAAAGGTCTCAATAGTCGTTGACGTACCGTAAGACTAGGCAGGCGAAGAGGGAAATTGGTCAGTTTCCCTCACCCCGTCGCCTCTTCGAGGGCATTATTATAAAAGGGATGAATGCGAAGAATGTCAGTTAGTAGTTAGTCGTTAGTTGGAGAGTCTGAGAGTTGAGAGTCAGTTGTGAGTTGCCAGTGCAGAGTCGAGAGTTGTAAGTCGAGAGAGAGAGAGTCAGTTAGTAGAGCGAGTTGTTGTTGTTGTTGTTGTTGTTATTAAATAAAGTGTTTTATTGAGACCGACGTCCTTAAATCATTTCACCCGTTACGCCGCACCCTATAAGTAGGAGTTTCTATAAAATATTCCTACAATAGTAAAGTAAATCATAGTACTGTAGGAATGCGAAACTGCCCAGTCGTCGATACGACATGTCCGAGCGAGCGTGTGTGAGTGAGTATGAAAGAGAGAGCATGAATGTGTGAGAGAGGCAATAAGAAAGATGCAACGATCGCGAGCGATGTAGATTTTGTTTGTGTATTTTGACGTCAATTTTGTTTATGTATTTGGACGACGATCTGCCGAGCGATTTGAGGTAGGTCGCGGTCGCGAGAAGAAACACAGAGCGAGAATAGAGTTTAACAAGAGCCGTGTGTATGAGATAAACGAGAGATAATTGTACATAATTGTACGAGTTTAATAGAGTTCAATAAATACGTTATCAAGCAAACTTCACTGTAACACCTAATCGCTTGGCTTTCACGTAACCTATTATTACAGTACAAATGGTTCAGTTTGTTCGTACTTGCACACCTTTCCTCTTTCCTCGAGTTACACTTTTTAATTGGTGGAAAGGCCAGCGATCCGTGCAACCCGTGGTTGCTCCGAACGTGGAATAATCGCTCGGACTATGGTTCCACGTGCGTTACTCGATTCGAGGGCCGCGAAACGCGACTCGTGTGCCGCAATTGATCCGGATTCGTGGGTGGGTATCGAGGTGGATGGTATCCCTATCTATCACCGGTGAAATATCCAGCGATCGAGCCGGTCCGAGCTGGGAAACGGGCGCGGGCGTTTGCGAGCAAAGAGGGCCGGTGCGAGCACAGAGGCCGGCGTCGCGTGAGATTTACAGCGATTAATTCCGGCACGCCAGCTGTGTTTCCTGATCGCGTTGACGCCACCTTTGGCGCGGTGGCTCGTCGCCACGAGAAGATCGGGGCCAACTTCAATATTTGAGAAAGCCTGGAATCCCGGGCGCACGTTATCGTGTTCGGGGTTACAAGGCACACGGAAATCGTGCGGGTCCCCGCGTGCGCGTCCGTTGCAACCGTCCCGTCCTCGCTCGCCTAGGCTCCTCCTCGCTGACTACCGAGATTTACAATGAGTTTCCGGTACAACCTGGAAGGAAGTTTGCTCGCGCCAGACCGCTCGTACCAACCTCGCTACATAAACGTTATCGCCGACGTATCGCGCATTCGGATCTCAAACAGCCCTTCCGCCAATGCGGAGACGCCTCCGTCGCGGCGGCACGCAAAGAGACGCGGACCTCTCGCGAACCCTAAACTGCAAAAATACACCTATGTACTTGTTTCATTTATTTTTAACATTGCCTTAACACCGAGGGTCGTTAGCAACGCCGTACCGCTGTCAACTAATCTCCTAAAACTTAATTATTAGGTGTGCAAGGAAGTCCTTTTCATTCAATCGTAACTTAAGTTTAGAGTTTACGTTATACTTTCTTCCCGCTCTCGACGGCGTTTTCACGTGCCGATCTCCAGCTTGAAAAACACTCTCTTGCATGCAATCGATATCTCTTCGACTTCGAAAGTTAGAATGAGCTGAGAGAAGAAATCAAAACACACCGACTTGAGACAGTGGCATGTTTGCTTTCCCGGTTTAGGAAGAACAGTTTCCAGCACGAAACTATAACGTGACATAAAAATGGCTCCTGTGCAATAATCCAAAACGAAGAAAATCATTACTCTCTGTGATCACTAGACAGCGGATTTGATGCATTTATGACGAAAATGAGTGGGTGTAATTTAAAAACATTAGAAGAATTTAAAAATACTGTCATGTTATTCTCAATCTGTCAAACATATTAAGAAAAAAAAAATACAGTTTTATTTCTCTTTAGTTTGTCGCAATTTGGGCAGAAAAATTTCAGATCACCCAAAAACGTGAAAACCGACGACAATCTTACTGTTGGTCAACAAAATTATTATAGAACTTTTAAAAGGAATTGGTGTCCGGGTAACCCGGTTATTGACATGAGGGTTGAACCCAATAAGATGAAGATATCGATGAACGAATACCCGAGAGAAAGAGTAGCCTCAGAGAAAGTGTCCAGGTGTCGCTGCACGCTTTCACACGCTTGATCGCGGCGTACGCAACCTTCGGCCGCATCGAATGCTACTTACGATTCCGATAAACGTCGGCAGAGGTTGAGCGAAATGTCAGATGGTGGAAGGTTAAATGTGGAGGTCATTAAGAGTGTAGCATCGAACCGTTGCGCTTCCATTGCACGAAAGGTTGAAGGCGCACGACAATATTGCAACAGTCAATCCGTTCGCCGAGTTTTCGCTCATCGCCTGTGACAACTGATCGGCTGGATCATTAGGCGCGCGAAAACTTGGATTGAGTTGCACGGCTTTTAATGAAGGTGCAGTTTCTATCGTGGTAACTTTGGCAAAGCACGCTATTCTTGCGTGATGATCCAATTGAACGCAAGCAAACGGATTATTGACTATTGGTTTGTCGATAAAACTGTGCTGATTCGAGTGCTAGTTTAACAGTCGGTTTACGGGACTCGTCCAAATGGTTCTGGCATTTTTGATTTACGATTATTGAGATTGTAAAGACGCATCCATGAGGAATTATGCAACAAATTTATTTCATTAAGTATATGATATTATAAAAAGAATGGTTGAAACTTTGGATAGGTACGTCCTTGTTATTTTTATGAAACAATATAAAGTATTAGTGTTCCTTAAACCTAGTGTTAAGCAAAATAATTAAACCGGACTAGTAATTATTTTACGCGATATTCCGTGGGAAATTCTACAAAGTATTGAACGATAATTTGACATCAATCGTGCGTGCATCACACGCAAAAATTTATCTCGTCATTGACGATATAGAAAAAAGGATGGACGTCCGCTGTACAGGAATGTATCTGTAGAAGAATTCGATCATTCCAATTATTCTCCCGCGCGAGAAAGATTCGTGAAAGGTAAGAAGAAACGATCTAGACCGAACCGAACATTTATCCTAGAGCAGAACGATCGACCTAACGATCAAGTAGGCGTATCGTGTGGAACGTTCGCACAAAAACCGAATCGCGGAACAACAAAGACAGGGCTTCCGACAAGAAGTCAAATTCAGAAAACAGATCCCGTCGTGTTTACAAGTATAAATTTATTACGACACGGGGACAATGATCGCACCGAAGGAATAAATCTTCGCCGGTTGTCCACTGGCTAGTCGACGTTAGTCATTGGCACAGCACTTATGTTCCGCGGTTCGATATCCTTGCCCGTTTTATTTATCGTTCCAGTGAAAGCGAGCGTTGACGTCTCGGGCCGAGTAAGTGAATTATGAATTCTGGAAATAAGGCGGTCGCCCTGGAAATCTATCGATCGATCACTGTCGAATCCCTCAGGGTCAATGCTCAAACTGTGCCTGTGAACACGCGTTTCCACTCTGATTTCATCTGATTCTGTCCCCGTTCGTGTTTTCGCAGCTTATTCTCGTGTTCCGGTATTAATCTTTGAAATTCGCCTCGTGGGAAAGAGATTCGGCAAAGGAATCCAAAGAATCCAGGAAAGGACATGGAAGAGACAGCGAGTACAGTATTGTCCGCTTACGTGTCGCATTTTTCCCCGCTTGAGTGACGCGTAGTTATCCCCACCATTTCCCGCAGCTACTGCAGTTGGCCGAACGTCGCGTTGCCTCTGACATTCATCCCTCCTGTATTTCTCTCGTTCTTGTTTTTTGTCCCGTATTCGACGTACTCGACAAACGAACAAAACGATGAGAAATAAGCTCGAGCGATTCCTGTAACACCTACCTGGCCGGATAAGTGTCGCGGTGCGGACCCGTACCAGCGACACTTAAACGGGCAACGCCGAGATCGTTCCGAATTAAAAGTAAAACAATACGCGCGCACAAAAATAACTTCGACAGAAGATGGAAGCTGGTCCACGATCGGAGCCAATATTTTATCGCTGAAACAGCAGTTCCGAGCGACTTATAAATCCCGCGTGACAAGATTCATTGCTGAAACGACAGTATTGCTAAATAATTGTCCGCGCTCTCATCTGCCGGGCGAATTTCCTGCATTAATCCCCATAACAATAAAGTTAATGTGTATTTGCGATTTCGAGCACGGCAAACAAGGCGAACCGACAGCGGATCGTGCCATCTTATAAATATTGTTCGGATAGTCCACAAATAATAAAACACGGACGGGATCGGGGGGCACGGTCGAGCCGTTCGGTTGTCAAACAACCGCGCCGCGCAATATTTCCCGTGTAATAAACTGGCCCTCCGTCCTCGTCCCGGTAACGAGACCGCGAGGATCCTCTCCGCGGCCGCAGCTTCTTCATTTCCATTTCCCTCGTCGCGCGACATTCTTCACGAACTTCACGATCCCGGCCGTTGAATTTATTCCGCAATAGAGTCCGCAGAAATACGATCCGCCGCTCGCGCGGATTCGAGGGCCGCGCTCGAAATCGCGGAAGAGTTAATTAAAGCCTGCCACGCGGAGAGACGTATCCAGCAATCTCTCGGTCGCGCGTATCTAATCTAGAAATCTCGAAATAAGCCTCGAGACGAAACCACGGGATTAGCGACGCGGCAGACCCGGGTCGACAGTAAAGAAGAATAACGATCTGGTCGATGTCCTCTCTCTCTTTCTCTCTCTCTCTCCCTCCCTCCCTACCTCCCTCTTTTTCTCTGTCCCATTCTCTCTCGGCCTCCGTTTGGCCTCTCTTTCGCGGCAAGTTCGCTCGCGAGCCGGATCGGTGTGTATCGGTCGAACCAGTTCCGAGCGGAACAAAAATTACGCTCGAATTTCACGGTGCCGCGTAAACGAAAGGCGCGTGTCGCCGATGGACGAAGAAAGAACGCCGGCGGAGCTTTTTACGAGTCATAAAGCCACTCGTGCTTCTCACCAGCCGCTTCCGAGGAGCAGAACTCGACCCTCTTCTGTTCTTTCTTCCCTGGTCCTCGACCTTACGCCGACTAACTGATAGTAATGCCACTTTTATTGTACAATAACCCTTAAACGGCCCGATAAAACGTCCCTTTATGACGCCAAAAATGAGCCAGTTCGATGCGCGTTAGTATTGCGGGGGAATCGAACCGAACACACGCCCGGAATGCCTTGACCATTTGTCGGGTGACTGTCCTCGCCAGAACAGATTCGCAAAACAGATTGTTTCGCGGTTATTTATTTCTCGACCAGCCCGCGCGATACACTTAACGCGCTGTTCGCCGAACACCTCGATTGGTGTCCGAACATGGTCGGCCGGGGATGCTAATCAGTGTCTTTCATGTTTTTAATGTCTTTAGCGGGAGATACCAAGTGGTTTCATTTTTCAGGTGACCCGAGTTAACCCTTTGCACTCGAAGCCATTTTAACTCCAAAACGGAACATTTCTTCCGACCTAGAATATTTCCCTCCTATATATATTTTTTCATGCTATACATACGAAAGTAGTGCAATTTACTCGTACAGTAGTGAAATGTTTAGTAATTTATTAAATACAAACAAATTTAATAATGTAAAAACTATTTTGAATAATGACACTGGAATTTTTAGTGGCGCCTTACAGTCGCCATTCGAGTGCTAAGGGTTAAATATGCTAGCCCTACCAGCATTTGTTGTACTACTTACCTTGATAGAATGTTTTATTAAACGTCACGCACCTCTTTTGTGAAGTATGAAAACCATTAAAGAGAAGAAGGTCATCGATTCTCTCAATATTGATTCAAACATAAGACTCTCTTACTATAATTATTCTGTGTACAATAAAAAGCAGCAAAGAGTATAAAGTGAATACGGCCATCATGAAGTACACAGCGATCGAGTAGAATGTATTTTCATATTCCCGTGGCATAAAGAAATATCGAAAGCCGAATCGCGCCATTCCAGAATACCGCAGACGGATTGCCTGCAACGCGTTTACCGTGCTGAGTCTTCAACGATGTACAAGTAATGGACAATAAATTGTAGCAATTAAAAGTAAGAAAGGTGATCGGCGATGCTGGAAAACATTATTTCTATCATCCGGTGCTGCATTGAACCGCGCTGTCTGCAACATTAATTCGCTGTAAAATGAAATTGCAATCAACATCGAACAACCTGCAGAAAGTTACTTAATTACTCGGTAACATTCAATCTATTTTTAAATTGGCGGAGTTACCGGTGGACAAGGGTTGCAGCGCCAGCGTCGATTATAAATGAACTTTTTAAACGATTCGCATTCCGTCCGCAGGTGCTTTTTATCAACCGACATTGCGCAGATCCTACCGCAGTTTCCCGGCGATTTACAGCGTGATTAATATAATTAAAAGCCGAACGGGACCCGAAGCGATACCGCTCGCTACATCTCCCGGCACCCGATGGAACTATGTTCCGTTCGCCATCACGGCCGCTTCGCTCACCCGCTATCCGCGGCACCATTTTTGCCGCTGGTACAGCGATTTATGCGATAGCTTCGTTAATACGTAATGAATATTAATTATTTGCCAACGGAGGCGGCCCGGACGACGACACGGGGGGTGGCGGTGGGGGGTGTCGAGTACGCGACCGGTATCGTAATTTGTAATCTGCCGGCGTGAAGCCGCGTATCCACGCGGTCCGCTGCGTGCTCTCCGCATCGACGCTTCGTTACGCCTAATGAACCAACGTACGGGACCACGATTCCCGACAATGAAAAATTTTCACAGAATTTGGCAACCCCGTGAGTCCGTGAGTCATTTTGCCGCTCGCCTTCCCTTGCTCTTCCCCTTTCTTCGCTCAGTTTCAACCCTCTTCTTCGAGACTCTGTGCAACACGCACGACACTCCCAAGGAAAACGATTTCTTTGTATTTATGATATTTCTCTTCACTGTATCGTTATAATTAGACGACGGATTTTATACATTTATAATAAAAATGGGTAGTACAAATGCAAAACAGTGAAAACGTTTAACGAATGTAAAAATACTGTTGTAGTATCTTAAACTTATTACGCTTATTAGCAAATGAAATGCCTATGTAGCTGCTGTAGCTTGCAATTAATTCAGACAATTTGATTTTGCGTAGAAATTCGTAGTCTAGTTATTAGTTATAGATTTACTGTATAATTCGGTTGATCAGCACATTGTGGACGGTGCTCTGTCGCAGACATATGGTGTTAATTCCCCCAAGTACACTCAACTCTTTTTTCACAGAATTTTTAATTAACACGGCCCAAAAGATGATTTTCATCCACACATACACTTAACTCCCCAATCTCGAGAAGTTGCCGACGTTTGCACAGTGATTATTTTGTTAAAACAAATAGTAAAATAATAATTCTAGTCTCGCTTAAAGTAATATACATTTTTGCCTAGGAATATTTCACGAGACACGGCAAGTGGGAAACTGAAGACATGTTTTCTCTCAGAAATACTACCAATTGAAGGGTCACTGAAGACATTGCTATTTTTTCTGTAGATCTGAAAATCGAAATCTTCCCTTTACAATTGCACAGAAAAACTGGATGAACGATTACTTTTGGTCATTTCATTAAGGTTCAAATGGAAGGTGTGCAGCCAGCTTTACAGTGAACTAAGGTACACCTCGAAGTCTTGTACCACCGAACTCGATCCTCATTTTTGTTCCGTAAAACAGCGACGGTCCGAAAATCTGCAAGCTTCCCCTGACTTAAACGCCCGGAACAAATTGTAACCGGTACCGGAGCCGAGTCGTAAATTCGAACGAACTATTTTTTACCATCTACACTCATCGCGCTGTACTAAAAACTCCGTATAATTTTCCAGCAACGAGAGAACGTTTCGCGAACGCGAGAACGCTTCGGTGGAAATCTAATAATTGATCCGCAGATAAAGAAGAGACACGCGAAAGCGGACGGCGCGGAAGAGAAAGAGGAAAATGAAGCCGGTGGAAAGGCGTCGAGGAGGGAGGGTAGGTGGATGATGGAAGAGTAGAAGGGAAGAGAGCAACAACAGCAGCGGCAGCAAGCAGCAAGCAGCAGCACGGGCCAGCAGTTGGTGCTCGGCTGTATTTTAATTATACCGCAGGCTGCGCGAGAGCCTCGTCCAATCTCGTTGCTCCTCTCTCTCTCCTTCCTCGCCTTTCGTTCCTCATCTCTCCGTGGCTCTTCTGGTTTCGCAGGCCGGCCACCGAAACGCCAAGAAACAAAAGCAGAGTAACCGAGGACGGCCCACCGCTTCGGCCCCTGAACCGTGGCTCGCTCGTCTTGCCGCCTCCGTTCGTTTCTAGCAATTTGCTGTTTCCTTTCTTCAAAGAATTTATTACTAACAGTATATAAAAAAAGAACAACGGAACGCGTCTTCACGGATTATACTAAAAGCCGGAGGAAGCAGAGGGTTTCCTGTTCTTTCTCGGCGAGCGTCGTGAACCTAGCGCAAACTATAGTCTTTTAATCCGCGTTTACATTGGACGCCTTTTGGTTCGATCAAACTCGAGTCATTCGATTAACCCCTTCGCTATAATATCAGACTCGTGATGAAGAACAGAGTCCGCTAAATCTGTGTGTCATTAATTTCTTTTGAACCGAAATAAAATTCTATTTAGTTGTCGTCGATATATAAGTTTCTTAATTTTTCTCCGGAAAATTATGAACAGCAAAGAAGTCCTAATGACTACAACCGTAAAATAAATCGTGATACAAGCGGTGAAAAGGTATACATTATGACATCGTCTTCCGACATTTTGTTGTCCAGTCGTGCAGTGCAGTGCGTAAAGAAATTGTACGTGTACCGTCAGAAATTTTAATTTTACTACAAGTTGAAAAGAACAATTTCTCGAAAAATGAATAGAGAAAACGTCACTGGTGGGTTAGAGAGTGGTTACAGTCATTCCACCGAAGATTGCCTAATGCAAACGGGGTTTTCTAGAGCATTTTATGGCTTTCAGTGGAGTCGAATGCAAACTTGACTAACACGATTAAGGATACGATTAACTCTTCGCACTCGAATGGCGACTGTGAGGCGCCATTAAAAATTCCTGTGTCATTATTCAAAATATTTTTTACATTATTAAATTTGTTTGTATTCAATAAATCACTAAACATTTCAGTAGTGTACGAGTACATTGCACCATTTTCGTATGTATAGCATGCAAAAATATACAGGGTATATTCAGGGTATATTCAGGTTTTTATTTCTTCATTTGTTACACAGGGTGCGGCCGAATAACATGTACAAGCGAGCACAAGGCGATATCTAATAAGAAAAAAATATAGAATAGAATTTTTCATCCGAAATTTGTTTTCAAGAAAATCTTTTTTTCAATTCTACTTTCTACGTATAGTAAAGCACACGAACCCGACGGATCTTTAAATTCAATTTTCTCGAAAACGAGGCGTCAAATGAAAAAATGTTATTCCTTTGTTCCGGTTTGTATTTACATGTAAAATCACCCCCTGCCCGCTTGTACAAGTTATTCGGCCGCACCCTATACATAGAAGGGAAATAATCTAGGTCGGAAGAAATGTTTCGTGTTGGAGTTAAAATGGCTTCGAGTTCAAAGGATTAAATTTGACTGAACTCTGGAATTTTGAAACATGTACATACAGTGAATTCCCGATATAAATCCCTTGCGCGGTTCTGGCGAGGGACATTTAGACGAAATCTGTGGTTAACATCAGTACCTAGGCACGTCAAACGTATTTCAAATTTTAGCCAACGAGGAATTAAAAATTTTGTAACATGCAATAATATCGGAGAATGTTAAGTTTGTCTTATCTATTGAAAATAATAACTCACACCTGCATTGAACAGCTCGGTTGTTCTTTTGAAATCATTGGTATCATAGGAATGTCTTCTTGCAAAATTGTTTAATATACTCTTTTATTCATGCACGTATATTACCATAAAAATCGCATAAAATCCGAATAAATTCAATACTTGTATCGTAGTGCGTAGTTCGAGTACGAGTACTGAATGGCTGTAAAGATACATTGTTTATTCTAGTCCAAGTTATTATCGATTTGCATGTATCGACGTGAAAGCAGAGTGACTACGGGGTGTACTGGTTACAATTGGATATCGTTTCGTAGTTTCAACTTTATGAATTATGGGGTAATGGTAAGTCCACAAAACTGTGCACACGTTCTCAACAAAAATTCAGAATCGCATTTCGTGTTACAGGTGATCGAAGTTCAAACGAGATGGACGAGTAGGATTTTCAGAAACCAAAGAATGCAGCAAAACTAATTTCACCGTGGTAGATGGGCTTACAATTTCACAAGAATTTCTGCAACGTTCTGAAGTCCAGGAAGAACCACTGCCGATAACCTGATCGAAATTAGTTGAATATTCAGCGACGAAGACGCAAATAAGAAAAACGACCGGAGATGCCAGCGGATAGTGTCCAAAGGAGAAAACCAGACAAATTAGAGCTCCACGGGGAGATCGTGTCGAGTTCCCATAATCGTGTTACGTTGGTCGTTCGACTCTAATCGACGATCGCGACTCGAATCGATATTAAACGAAGACCGGTTGTGCGAACGTTGCCAGCGGTAAGCGGCCGATCGATTATGAATCCCGTCGGATAATTAGGCCGGTCGGATGAATGATCCAGTCACTGCGACGGTATTCCGCGATGAATCCTCGTCTATTTCTGTAGTCGCGGAAGACGCGACCTCCATTAGCGGCCATTAGCTCCCTCCGTGTTTGAATTTGTCCCGGCTGTCATGCGCGGCCTTGGCTTGGACCGAATCACCTCGGACCGGACCTGTCACGATTGTCTTTTCCGCGAACGACATCGGATCGTCCAATTCCGAATGTTTTCCGCTGACGATTCCCGTCGCTCTTCCTTTTTCTTATACCTCTTAATGGGATTCCGCTGTACACACTGCCTCCCGATCTTAATTGAAGAAATAGGGATCACGTTCGAGAGTCAAACGCGCTCCCAGAAATACGGAGATTAATTCGAGTAATCGTGTGATTTTCTTCTCTCCGCTACTCGTTCGTTTGTGCACGCGATTTATTCATTCCCTCGTTGAACCTCGTAAATCTTCTTTTCTCGAATTACATTTTTAACAATCTTTCTGCCAAAGATGTAGAAAGGCAGCTTTTAAAAATTCAAATGAAAATTTAAATGAATATTCATTAAGACTGCAAAGATGCATTAGAGGGAAATTATTGAATAAATCTATTTCTACGAATGTATACAGGATGATCCCTAACTGGTGATTCAACAAAAA
>CM052133.1:7008081-7062303 GCA_028454255.1 Halictus ligatus
GAAGGAATTTTCGAGCATCCCTAAAACAATGCCTACCACCCAACAAAGAACACGGCCCGCCGCGGCTAAACAAGCATGTTCGCGGTCCTTTAACGAGTACCAAACTCTCTCTGATCCCCCTCGGCCGTTCCCCGTCCACCCCGGTGGCACACCCTTAGCGAACAAGCAGCACGGTGCCATTGGCACGATTTTATCTTCGAATTCCGTAACTCGATAAACAACGTCGAGATGTCACGGCAGGTCCCGCGCGCTTCTTCTCTTTGAGACCCGAGCCTCGGCAGCCCCGTGTCTCGTAAAGATCCCTCTTTATAGCCGCCCCTCTCGTTTCCAGTCCGCTTTTATAATTTCCTTTTTGAAAAATCTCCTCGAACCGTGCCGAGCGAACGGCCTCTGCCTCTCGCTCTCCCTATCTTTTTCTCTCTCTTTCTCTCCCTTTCGCGTTCTTCTTCTCCCCCTCCCCATTCCGTTCTCGATCCTTTCGCGATCGAGCGTTCCTCTTCTCCTCTTCCTTCTTCTTCTTCTTCGTCTTCTTCCCCGTGTTCCCCGCGCGACCCGAGAACCGCATCTTCGCCTTTTTTCCTCTCGCAAGGAGCAACGACGCGCCGAGAGAGCCGGGGTGAGAAACAAGAAAGAGAAATCGTAGACACGTTCTTTCATTCGAAAATTGCTCTCCATTCAGAAGATTCTCCCTCGATATCCCATCGGGCGCGGCCTGCACAGTGTTGCGATCGTATTAAGATGCGAGCTTCGGGACTGCAGTCCCGTTGATCCGAATTTATTGCGACCGATGCGCGCGGATAAATTCCAGTCTTATCGGGCGCAGTTTCGTGAGGCTCGGGGAAACGAATTTTTGGTCTGCCACGCCGCCATGCCGCGCCTGCACCGCGCCGGTTTACCCTGCGCTCTCGAGATCGGCTCTTCCGCTTCGATCGCAACCCATCGCCATTGCGATTATCATCTCCGGTACCGGTTGCCCCGCGAAATAGAACCTCCAGAACTCACTTATTTGGTATTCCTTTCACGAAATTCAGACTCGTGTAACAGGCTGCTCGACTTTATCGTCGGAAGTATTTTTCCGTTGCAATTACAATTTCGTAAAATCGTTTCCTACATAAATTGCATAGTTTCGTAGAAATCGGAGGCGACACTTGGTTTATTCCTTCTTCCGAAGTAAAAAGTGTAACTTCGGTTTAGTATTAAAACACTTGCTTTGCACATAAATCATACCCAACTCTTTATTTACGTGGTGGATATATCCCTCGAAAAACCGTGCAAAAACGTAACGAAAATATAACTGTATAGGTTCTGAAATATAGTGCGTCCCACGAACTCTGTCCACTTGAATATCTTGGTTATTTCAAACAATACAAGAAAATGTTACTTACAGATTGTAGGGTTTAAGAAACTACATAATATGATATAAATGATATTCTTGCAAATGGAGGCCTAGAGAAGATATAGAGGTTAACATGGTTTTTTTAAATGTCCAATTTTTTATGATCGATCTCGATAGATTAGCGTAGTCTGAGTATAAAAGTACGAAAATATATTTGTCCCAAAACTTACCGTTGCTGAGATATTTGACTGTTTTCATTTAATTACTTTCGTCATGGAACGTATTCAAGGATATGCTCACTACGTCAAATGTACACATCGGTAGGCTTTCGACGTTTCTCAGTTTCAGTCAGTTTCGCAGTTAGTGAACATAAGATAGTCAATATGAAATTTTCACTAGAACAACTAGAGATGCCTCTAATTTATGGAGAAAGTAAGAGAAACGCAATTGTGGCTCAAAATTTGTACGGTGAAAGATATCCAAACCGCTATGCCCTTCGCACAAGATTTTTGAAAGATTGTGTAAAAAATTAAAAGAAACTGGAAATCTCCGCTATTCGTAAGATGAATCGTGAAAAGCCTGTATGTAGTGAAGAAGATAATGAAATTAATGTTCTTGCAATGGTAAATCATAATCCTCGTATCAGTGTACGTCAGATTCAGCGCGTATCTGAAGCCAGCAAAAGTAGTGCATCACGAATTCTCATTCGTCAGAAATATCATCCGTACCACATCAGCCTTCACCAGAAATTACATGACATGAATTATGTAAATCGTGTTAGATTTTGTCGATGGGCTCCAAAGCAGCTACAAATCAATCCACTTTTTTCTCTTTAATACTATTTACCGATGAGGCTACATTTACCAGCATTGGGCGTGTTAATTTACATAACACGCGTTATTGGTCAGCACGAAGTCCTCACTGGCTACGAGAACTTGATCATCAAAGACGCTGGTCCATTAATGAGTGGTGTGGAATCATAGGGCAACAAATAATTGGGCCTTATTTCATTGACGGCACTTTTACTGGTCAAAAATATGATACGTTCTTAAGAAATATATTGGCAAATTTATTAGAAAATGAATGCCCAACACACAACGCTCAAAGGGTGAGAAGTACACTGAATGAAATATTCCGAAATCGATGGATAGGTGGCACTATTTGCTGGCCAGCATGAAGTCCAGATTTAACACCCATAGATTTTTTCTTGCGGGGAACATTGAAAAATATTGTGTATCGAGATGCACCAACAACTCTGGAAAATATAAAACAACGAATTATCGCAGCGTGTCCTAGAATAGACGCTCTAACAATAAAACGTGTAAGAGACGCAACAGTTCAAAAATTACAACGTTGCATCGCTGCAGATGGCCAACATTTCGAACATTCTTCATGAAAACAGTCGAATATCTCAGCAACGATAAGTTTTAGGACAAATACTCTTCAGTATTTTAAATCGAGCATAAAAATGGATATTTAATTTAAAAAAACAAAGGTGACCTCTATATCTTCTCTACACCTCCACTTGCAAGAATATCATTTATACCATATAACATTTATGTAACATTTTCTCGTATTGTTTGAAATAACCAAGATATTTAAATGGACAGAACCCGTGGGACACACCGATATGTACAGTGGACACTTTCTGAAGCAAGTTGCTGCTGCCTAATTTTGAATTGAATTCAGCATTGGAGTTTATTGGGAGTATGGGTATTAAAGAAAACCACACTATTATAAAATACGAAATAAGATTTATATCAGAATAGTAACTCTAGGAGCACGTTGTGAGATACGTCTTTAACCAGCAAAAGAAACGTTACGAATGAAACGCAAGAGATCGAAACAGAGGAACAACAGTCCAATATTAACAATTGAAGATCGAGGCTCCCATTCCGGGACAACATACAATGTATATTAACTAAAGATACAATGTATGCATATGCAGAGCAATAGCCGATTCAATCGATCCTACCTTTTAAAGAAATAATAGATTGATTTTGTTCTACATTTATGGAATAAATTCCAACAGAGTTTCCTAAACATGATAAAGGACAAATTTTTATACACCTGGCAGTACCAAAAAAGTTACAACATTCATGTCATTGTCCAACATAAAGAATATCGAATTATTTTGTGTGATATTGTCACAGTGGACTACGACTTTAGTAGAAGGTAAAAATATAGAAGCTTTTCGGTAGAAATAGATAAATGCCTGGACTATAAAAATCCCAAAATACAATCAAGAGACTTGTAATTCACTGAAAGAATTGCTTGATCTATAAGTTTATTTAAAACAAGATTACGTTTGTTCAACGTTAAGAATCCGACAACATTTTCGTCTAAGACGTCGGACTCATATGCGACAACCTGATGGAAACGGCCCGCTGTGCAACGGGCGATCGTTAACTGTGACTTTCTTGTTTTATCGGCACTTAGCGGGGAGTAACGTGTAATCGGCGCAAGTTTGCGTTGTGCAATGGTATCGACGTCGAGGATTCATCGATCGGCTCGCAAGAAGTCTGCGCGCCGTTAAGTGATTCGACGCCCGTATAAATGAAGCCGGGGGATCACGTCGGATTTCTCGAGCGGCCCTCGAAATCCGAGAGCGAAACCGGACCGAATTAAATCAGCGCCATTAGCGGCAGTATTTCCCGCGCGTTCTTGCGTCCATTCACGATCGTAATCGGGGATTAAACAAGAACGAAACTCGCGATATCTGGCTATTTTGCGCATCGATCGCAATAAATTCTGCCCGATGTAATTGCACCCTTCCTGCCTTCTTGTTACTCGGGGACGATCACCAGCCGCAGCATCCGCGCTGGCCGAAGAAGAAGAACAAGAACATGACGAAAAAGAAGAAGCAGAGTGGCAAGATAAGACGAAGGGAAGAGTTTAAGAAGAGGCACAAGCACGAAGAGGATAGCCAAACGGAAAAGAAGGATGGCGGGGAAGTACGAAAAGAATAAAGCGAAGATCAAGGGGGCAATAGAAGAAGTATCCGAAGAAGAAGTAAAAAGACGACGGGATCGCAAGAAATACAAAGCAACTATCGCAATAAATTCAAGTGCTCGAAGAATTTGAGGCTTGCCCGGGAAAAAAAACGGTAGCCGCCGCGGCCGGGGTGGAAGGAGCGATAAATTAAAACGAAGGAAATATTTGAAACCTCTAAAAGGACAAACAGAAACGACACCGGCGCGGCGCAAGACGAAATAAAAGTGGAGCATAGGAAGAATTACGGTACAGAGAGAAAGAGAGAGAGAGGGAGAGAGAGAGAGAGAGTCGAGAAAAAAATTCGCAACAAATTAACGTACAGGTGGAATTTGAAACCTCCGGGAGAAGCGGCAGAAGCTGCTACCGGAGAGCAAGAAATGGATGACCAGGTGTGGAAAGAAATACTGTACAGAATGCACGAGGGCACCGCATCTGTGCCAAATAAGGGGAAAAGATTGTTCAAAAAATCGCGGACTGTAACATAAACGATACAAAAATCCCGCGGGACGTACAGGGTGTCCTAATCTTGTAGTCGGAAACGTTTACGTTGCAATCCTAATATTTTATAGGAATGTTTCTTCGAATGTTTCGTGGTCTCCATGTTGGTATCTTGGAGACAAATTCAATGGCCCGTTAACGCTTGAGCTGTTCAATGCAAAGGCGTTGTAAATCAAAAAGGTTGATTACTGTACCATGAAAATAGATGAAGCTGTAATTTATCGGACAGAAAGCAATCTGTTAAAGTAAAAAGTCGAGGAACAAGAAAAAAGTAGACTCTTTGGGTAGATTGAATCCTACTTCAAAAATTGCTTCTAACTTGAGCACTGTATCTCTTTATCCGAAAACGAAAAATCGATAGCGTAAATTGACTAACACCACTTTTGCATTAAACGGCTCACGTCTGAGATATTTTGGGATAATATAGCAAGTGAAAATGAATGAATGAATGAATCTCCCACAGCCTTGAAAATTTAAGTTTCCCCTTTACAACTAGACTTCGAAATTTAATGTATGATTTTTTTTTTTGGTCTATCTATTCAACTTTGGATTGAAGGTGTACTGCCAAATTTACAATAGTATTACAATTGCACTGTGAAGGCTTTACACGACCAAACTTGTTCCTCGTTTTTGTCGTACATCAAGTTTTGAGATCTCGTTGTAAAAGGCAAGCTTCAATCTTCGAACCTGTGATGGCTCCATTCATGAAAGAATTTGTTAATGCTTTTACATACGCTTGAACATGTAATATTTTCGGGAAGAATAGTATTCTCAGTTTTTCACCTGCCGTATGAAACAAAATTTTTCTACGAAACAGTGAATGATGCGTTGAGAAAACAGAGGATTCAAGCTTCAATGTTTATTGCTGTACCATTTTTTTAAATAAAATTATTGCTGGTTAAATGTCCACAATTTTTCGAAAATGAGAAAGTTAGTGTTCAAGTACTTTTTGGATCTACTGTATATAGTCATCACCATTTTCTAAAATCTCCTCTCATCGTTTTACAAGTCGGTGGATTCGTTTATCATAGAAATGCGTATTTTTCTCTGAAGAAGATCCCGAAGTCTGTAAAAATCGGTCACGAACTCGATCATGGGTTCCTATAAAAATGGAATTTAATCGATCTATAAAAATGCGGATACGTATACCAATTCGTGTTTCAATATAAAAAGGAGCATAATCGTCCTTACGGCTCTACGTTTAACGATCAGGTTTTAAACACCTTAAAAACCGATTAAACCCATCGGTTTAAGTGTGAGATCGCGCAATTATATTTCACGATATCGCGGTTCGCATTAAAATTAAAAATACGGTACACCTCGGCCGAGTATTAATTGGTCAAAACTGTTCCTCGAAGTACCGATTCAAATTCATTCCCGTCGAAATCGATCGACCTTAAAACTCAGAAACATCGTGAAGTATAATCCAATCTGTTCCAAGTACACCTGGAGGGAAGTAATTTTCGTACACCCACGTCGCTCAGCTAATACAGGTGTGACTGTCTATTATCGATATCTTATCGATATGTGGATCTTATCTTGTCGTTATTGATATTTAACAATATATGGATAATATCGTTAAGGCAAATTAAAAGAGGTATTAGGTGTACCCATAAGTAGTCAATTATTTTGAAATCTAAAATAAACTTTGTAGTAAAAAAAAAAAAGAAAAAAATGTATACTTCTTCAACAATGTTCTTCTTCTTTTTCTTCTTCCTCTTCTTTATACGTGTTTGCTCTTCAACGATCGGTACAGAACTAAAGGGAAAAAACTTCTTTCCAAATAATTGACTACTTATGTGGGTACCCTAATACTAACTCATTAGGTCTCAACGTTGCGTTGCGCAACATATCACTCACTCCTTCTCGACAAATCTTCGAATTTTGTTGCTCCTGTTGTGCTTACAAAAGGAAATTTTAATCTTTAACAGTCCAGAAGTATTTCAACTTTACTTCCCACCAGAACCAAGCGGAACATAGATAACAAGCGGAAACAAATTCACAGAAGTGACCTAGTACAATCCTTAACATGTTCATTATGTAAATATGACAATAATAAGAGTGATAAAAATAATAAAATAATTTTTGCCGCCATATACGCGACTGTGGACCCAGTAAGTAAAAGTGTCATGCCGCTTATATGGCGGTATTGGTCCGTTAAGGGTTAAAGATCTGCTCAATATTTTTCATTGTTGTTCTTTGTTGCTTCATGAACGAAGAAGATTGAACAACAGCTATCCACGTCTGTATATACAGACGTAGATTTGGTTATAAGGAACTGTGTACTGTACACAGTGTTCAGATAATTGTATGAACGTGCCCCAACATTGCCCCGGTCTCCCTATCGATAGTCATACCTCTGCCGAGGGGCGTCAACGGGGACAGCGTGTCGACCCGGGCCCGGGCCCGGTCCCGGGATTAACGAGGACAAAAGTGGTGGTAGCGAACCGCGGTTGCGAAGGCGCTTTGTCGCGGTGCAACAAGAAAACGAAGGAGGAAGACATTATTTGCCACGTCCCGACGGCAATTCCGTGGAAGCGTAGAATCCGACTGGGTCGGTCCCACGCTCGCCGCTCGGCGAGGCTGGTTCTCTCGTAAAATCGCCGAAAGGGAGATTTTTAATTGGCATAGGAGTCGAATGGGACCCGGTGCACAGGACGAGGGAAGCGCGGGAGGAGGATCCAGAGGGAACGAAGGAGGTGGAGACGTTAGAAACGATCATCGTCGCCCGGCCGATTCGTGGGCCCGGACGAAACCCGACGATTCGGTGGATCCGGGCTTCGATATTTCATATTTACGACGACGTAGCCCGGGCCCGTGGCGTGTTCGTGGGACGAGGACAGGGCTCTCTTCGGGAGCTTTAATAACCTCGGTCCCTCTTCGTATCGAGGGGATTATATTCCGTGGATTAACATATTGACGCGGTGTTCGTGGGGCCCCCGGAGCCTCGGGACCCATCGGGCCCCCAGGTCCCACCGCCTGGGAAAAGAAACAAGTTAACAGACGAGTTACTAAATCACCTGTAGCTCCGCCGCAGGACCGTTCACCGGGAGGAATTGTTATTAATACCGGTAACCATTCTCGGCTAGCTGACAGACGCGACTCGATTCCGTTCGTCGGGCCCCTCGTAGACGCCCCCCACCACACACCCCCTTAATGGACGTGAAAGGTCGGGGACCCGGGATTGGTCCTCCTCTAATTTCGAACAATCAGCTGTTGATTGGATCGATTCGAAAAGGCCGCGGTCCGAGTTAAATGGAAAAATTCGGGATTGATGTTAGCGCTGCTTTCGGAACCGAGTGGTCGTAATCCGGTGTCGATTTAATTAGAATACGCTGAGCATTCGGTGCGGTCAAAGATGAGAAGAGATATAATGGGACCACGAGCATTTGCGCTTAAATGTTACTCAATTAAGTCCAGTAAT
Source organism: Halictus ligatus (assembly GCA_028454255.1). NCBI lineage: Eukaryota > Metazoa > Arthropoda > Insecta > Hymenoptera > Halictidae > Halictus > Halictus ligatus. The sequence goes on from CM052133.1 coordinate 7,016,334, forward strand.
ATGCTTACATACTGGAAAGATCCATTTACCGCCTTGTCCGGGAAGATGCCAGAATGATTTTTTTTTTTGTAAATAATAATCGAGTTTGCAATACTTTAGCTGCTCGTGGTAAATTATAGAATAGTCTTTTTTTTAATTCGAAGATCAACGGTTAAGAACTTCGATAGGAATTTAATTAATCATTCAACAAGCTTTTTGAATCTACATAGTGCACCGATTTCTTTTTAAATTATTATTCATAAGAAAATTATGGAACTCCTTCTAGATTCAACTGAGTCATTAAAAAAAGGATTAATAGGCTTCCGGTCGGTAGAATGTTAAGTTAGTAACACGTGAAACAGTTACGTTCATATGTTAGTAGTTTGCTATAAATGTATGATATGATCGTGTTTTGTTTCATCTACACGTTATACATACGACAAGCATAATATTCTATAAGTTTCCTTTCCTAGATTGTTTTAATATTTCGTATATTGTATTTCATAAAATATTTGGATGATGAAGATAAGCATTGAAACAAATGGTGGTAGCAAACGTGCTACTCGGATTTTCAGTAATAATGCTGTACCAAAAGGAAATGTATAAATGATCTTTTATAATAATAATCCCGGACACAGTTTTTAGATTAGGGGGCTGAGTTGTTGGTTCGCGATTGAAATTGTTGTTGCTGTTGATGGGTCTAATAAACAATTCTCAGCTATGGACCAAAAGCTTTCAGAAATTGTAAAATAATCGCCGGTAGATAATCTGCCAATATTCTTCCTCTTTGAAAGTGATCTTTTTAATCATTACTCTGACAATTCCAATGGGAACAGCAGGTTTTATTTCTACGTTTGAAGAATTAATTTCTCCGCTCGGAACTGGCGCCGTTAAAGTTTCAATCGCGTCTTGCATATTTAAGAAATGCATAATGCACTCCTCTAAAATTACCCTCCTCTGATTCGAACATGCAGGCAGCACGATGATTGACGCGTACTCCAGATTAGCATGTATATCAGTCCGGTAATTGCGATTCTTTTCCCCGTGTTTCTGGTTCGACAAAAAGGGAACGGACTGACAGAAAAATCGGGGAAAAGAATCGGAAGGAACGGTACCGGTAGCCGCGGAATATGGTAACGGCGTGACAGCAAAGAATTTCTTGCAATTCATTGAGGTATCGCAATAAAAGTATAACGAAGACAGCGTATCCAGCCGCGACAGGCTACTTGCGTTAATAATGAATGATGCTCGAAATCCTCGTGTCATCCCGGCAGACAGTTTCGGACGTGTTCGCGATACCCCCGTCGTTTCGGCTCTGTGTTATCCAGCTGTTACCGTAATATCGGGACGCTGTTGCTGTTGCTGTTGCTCGATCCACGAAACTTTGCCCCTTTAAAATAAAGCGGATTCGGCGATCCAAGTCCGCGGCCCGATAACGCCCGTTCAGTCTTATTGTTGCGAAATAAATTAGCGGTGCGTGAACGGCTAAAGCTGACAATTAAAACGAGCTTGGTATTGGCCCTTGTATCAATGGCGCAATTACTTCCTGTAATTCCGAAAGCGTGAATACGTCAAACCGACACGGTTTACAATGAAACGGTAAGTAGAAAATCTTTCGTTAGGTTTTCATTAATTTCCAAATCTCTTTATAGTGGCAGATTTCTCTTCGTGATATCTTCTAATAAATGTTTTACATATGTCGCGTCGCGACACTTCAATACGATTAAATAGTACGATTCAATACGATTCGAACGGGCCTAACAGCCAAACAAGGCGAAGACCGTGTCCCGATTACAACATATACAGTGAGTGTAAAAAGTATTCGTACACCTCTTGTAGTTCTAGGAAACTATATATTTCTTTATGTAGTTGCACATTCTTTTATAAAACAAAAACACAATTACGATTATTATATGTTTCAACTACAAAATGTGACATGAATAAACTAACGAAAAGTTAACGTTAATGAGATATATTAAAAGCAGTCTGAAGTCCCTCAAAATTAGCACGCAAAAAGTATTCGTACACGTAACAAATTTAACAATAAACGTGTTATAATTTGCGATAATAAATTAAATTAATATTTCGTTGGATAGCCTTTCAACTATATAATTGCGTCCAGTCTTTGTGGCATTGAATCCACCAAATTCGATGTGATTTTGTGTGTAATCTTGCACCATTCCTCTTGAACAGCAAGTTTTGATTGTTCTTTACTTGAAATATGACTGGTTCGAATTTTTTTATCAAGCAGATCCCATAAATTTTCGATCGGATTAATATCCGGTGATGGCGGAGGTGTTTTCAAATATTGTGGTGTGTTATACAGCAACCACTCTCTTGTGTTGCGTGCTGTATGTTGGGATCATTGTCTTGAGTGAAGATAAAGTTGTATTTTGGACCCATTTTTTCTGCACTACTTACAATATGGGTTTTTAATATGTTTAGGTATATTTTTTGGTCCATGATTCCCTCGATGAAGTGTAATGGCCCCACTCCAGCAGCACTCATACAACCCCAAACCATGACCGAACCTCCGCCGTGTTTTACTGTGGGACGTAGATTTTCTTTTTCTAGCTCTGTATTTTTCTTCCTCCAGACAGTACACTTGCCATCAGAGCCAAAAACATTAAATTTACTTTCGTCAGTAAATATGACTCATCGCCAAAACTCGATAGGCTTATTACTATTATCTTTCGCGAAATCAAGTCTCTTCTTTCTATTTGTGGCATTTACGAAATACTTCTTGCGAGCAACTCGGCCGTGATATTCATTATTTTGTAAACAATTACGAATAGTGCTGGCACATACACTTACATCAGCGTTGTTTGCAAGCTCAGTAGCAATCTTAGAGGCACTAATTTTAGGATTTTTTTTTAATTTCACGCACTATAAAACATTCATCGTGTTAACTAAGTTTTCGAGGTCGACCAGATTTCGCTTTATCTTTATTGGTTTTTCGTTCACCATATCGATTTATAATTCCTTGTATAGTGCTATGTGGACTATTAATTGTTTTTGCTATTTCTCGCAATGATTTTCACTGATTATGCAGTTGTATAATCATTTTTCTTTCAGTCTCACTTGTTTCCTTACCTTTACGTCCCATTTTACCGAATGTTACAAAAATTCACTAGTTTTGCAGAGGGTTGCCACTAGACCGTGCATCAAAGACTCTGTCTGAATATTTGTCGGGTCCCGCTAAACCATAATATAAACAATCGGACGCCTTTCAAGTGCATTGTACCTGTACGAATACTTTTTGCGCGCCAATTTAGAGACACTTCTCATACTTTTCAATTTTTCTCGTTAACGTTAAACTTTTTCAAGTATATTTATATGACAATATATAGTTAAAATATATAACAATTACAATTATGTTTCGTTTTATAAACATGTGTGCAATTACATAGTGAAATACATGGTTTTTTAAGTCTACAAGAGGTGTACAAATACTTTTTACACTCACTGTAGTTATTCCAGAACCTTCCGGGCTGACGTATTACGAATCCCTGTATGACTTCATACCCGCGAAAAAGCTGTAATAAACATCACGAAATTTAAAGAGTGTTCTTTTCCACCACTACAAGCGAAACCACGGAGCGTACAAGACCGTTCCGACGTGTAGGAGTTCCTACATAATAACATACGTTGGGTATTTTGACACGATTGCTTACTTATTTAAGCAATTCAGAATTACAATATTTTCAGCAGTGTACCCTCTTGCAAACTACGAAAAAAATATTGTAACTTATAATTTTAAATAACGACATGCAGAACATTAATTTGACTTTATTTACGTGATACAGAAAATCGTGATCGTCGCACATATGTGACGTTCGTAGCGGACGTGAGTAAAGCGAAATATGATACACGTTATGAGAAGGTCTATGTACTTTGTTCTTTTGTCAAACAGTCGCATATTCTAATAGGCAATGATGTTTCAGACTATTCGACTCATGAGCTCTATCTAGACATGGTCATGTTATTCGAAACCATTCGTAGCTCATAAATGTATCATGAAGCATGTACCGAATAAATTTCAATACAGTTTAATACAATTTTAATGTTGATCGAAATTTCTATGTAGAGGCATAAATTTTCATGAACATCCGCGATATATCTTTCAAGCTGAAATACGAGATTGTAACGTCTGTTTGTGCTCCCATACCAAGTATAATGAATGTTAAATAAATCGTCACGTATCACAACTCTACTTGTAATAAATAAAATTCTAACCACCACTTTACTGCCGTTATTTTACATTATGTATAATGAATATGAAATCCGGTTTACTGTTAGGCTACTGTTAGATCATAGCCGTCACTCCCTGTCCATTCTAATGGCTCATCATTACCGCTCACAATCCTTACAACATATTCCCTTGGCAACAGCAACCTAACTTTCAATATGATAGAAGTATCGATCACCCGAAATCTTTGCCCGAGCATTGTATTGCTCAATAATTATCGATCGCCCATCCATTGCACACGGCACCGATCGGCACCCTATAAAAATCCCATCGCGACTCGCCCGGCGGATAATTCATTAGTTCCGTCAGTCTTCAAAACAAATTTATAACATTGTTGCTGTGTTCTGTAACGCCATATCTGGATATAAGTAAAAAGAACTTTTAAAATCATCGTTGTTCTTTCATGTTGCGACATAACAAAGAAAGTTGCGACATAACAGTAGGAGAAATTCTCCTGGCAATGGACACTTAAGGTTGCACTTAAATAAACAAAAACATATATCTTATTGTTTTTAGTCTTCGTCGTCTATAAGTTAACAATATTAGAAATCAAAATAAAGTGAAAAATAATTAACATTTCCGTGAGAATTAATTTAACCCTTTGCACTCGGCGCTATTTTCATTCTAAAACTAAATTTTTCTTCCGTCTTGGAATATTTTCATTTTATTCGTACGACACTGATCCGATTTCCACAAATAATATTTAAATGTTTAGTAATCTATTAAATACAAATTTTGTAATATAACAAACATTTTGTAATATTTTTTGTAATTTCTTTGAAACAATGCCACAACAATTTCTAATGGTGCTTCAGAGTCACCACTCGAGTATGAAGGGTTAAATTTACATTATTCTTTGATTACATGGTATTGAGTAATCCCCTAACGCCGGATACATTAAAAATCGATAATGTAATTTGCAACGATCGCAAAATCTAGTGATCGGAGCATTCCGGTATATCGGTACAAGCATCCCATTTTTGGTAGCTTGAACACGGGACCCAATCAACTTCACTGTTTCTGAGACGAATTATACAGCTTGTCTTTAGTTCAACAGCTAAATTATAAGCTAGTTTAAAATTCGTTCTTCATTAACGGTGAGGATTAGTCAAGTCTTTCGTATGATTTTTTAATTCTTTGCATTCTGGTAGAAGAGTTTCAGTAAGTCTTTATACTGTAAGTCTTACTTTATGCTGTAAACTAATTTCCTGACCATATTTTATAGATTTTATTTTATAAAACAAATTTTTGTAACGTCATATCTTGAGAAAGTCTCTCGTACACTAATTTTTCTGTTAGAATTTTATGAAGAGATGTTACTTGGGTGTATTATTTTACTTTCTGAGAAGAAATCAAAGACGATCTACGTTTCCTTTGTACGGGTTGCGTCGAGGGAGCCAGACCAGTGCCCCAGAGGGCAATCTGCGTCCACATCCCCTAACCTAGACACCGCGAAGCAAACTTGATTGAACCATTCTGGACCAACGACAATGTCTCGAAAGGTCAAACGAAATCTTCGGATCGTGAAACGAATACTCATCTCGGGACGTCGAAAAGTCGGAGTGACGCGACCCGAATTCCCGGCTGGCCGGGTAGAAGAGGGCCCGGGGTCCGTGGCTCGTTTATTCGTATTCCGACGAGGCCCGGGCACCAAGACTAACGGTCTCCTTCGCGGGGATCGAGAGGGGCATGGCAGGGCGAAAAGTGTGCGTGAAAGCCCCGGTGATAAATGATAGGACGTACCGGGAGGGCCTAGACCCGCAGACCCAGAGACCCACTGAGAGAGCGCCGCGGACGAGCGGATAAAGGACCAAGCTGCCTTGTCTCGGCGCATATTAATGGACAAACATAATCGCCGCATCTCAGCAGGAGCCGGCAGCTGAAATATCCGCTCGTTGCCCGTTGCTCGGCCTCCTCTGCTTCACGCCGGCTGCGGGCGGCCGCAGTTCCTCGCACGATGCCAGAAGACGACGTTCCTCGCGTCAAGCAAAACCCGCCTGCTCCGTTTTCCGGCGAGCGGAACGAGCGCGCGACAAACAGTGGTTCCCAGCGTTTGTGACAGTGAGTGCCCACGGAGGAAACAGTGCCGAGGTTCGTTCGTGCGGCGACAATTCCGATGGATTAGATCGATTTGGTATCTCGTGGGGCCCGGCCGGGACGGATTCGAGGATCCTGCAGGACACCTGCCGGTCGCAGGACGGAGCAACGGCTCTCGACTCGTAAAGTAGCGCGCGCACGAGCGCGAGGAAGGCCTCGGGAGCAGAAAAACGCGCGAGAAAGTCACGCCCCGGGGCGATCGGCGTGCTCGTAAACCTGCTCTCGAGGAGGACTCGATACCGATATCGAGCGTTTATTGCGCAACAAGAGACGGAATTACGAGGGCCTCGTAAGCGAGGTAACTTAACGTCCTCTGTAAAAACGGCACGGCGAGGGCGACGCGCGATTCCGCCCGCAGTATTCGGCCATTATTATGCCCATTTTGCGCGACGGCGCACACGTCGGCTCGGTTCAGCTCAACCTCGGCTCGACTCGTTTGCGAAACCATGCGAAGCGAAGAACAGTCCGGACGAGAAGCGACGCGACGCGACGGGCGTTCGCCATCCACGAGCGAGCGGTTGTCGCGATAACGCTCGACGTCGCCGGCAAGTGCCGTTTGATTACGCTGCCCGCTATCAGCCGCTATAAAGTCGATGGAAGGCGGGCGTTGAAGCCGCCTCTCGGGCCCGCCTCTACCTCCTGTACACGATCCCCCACCGTTTTCGCAGTCTCTCACCGGGAGACGCTACCAGACCCGCCGCGCTAGCCATGAGGCTGCCTCGCCGGAACTGCCGCGCGAGACCTTCCACCGTACGCCATTCCGTCGTCGACATGATACCTCGCGATTTTCCATCGACCTCCATCCTGTTTATATTCTAATATTTTATTTCATGCATTCCACGAGAATCCTTAATCGGTCAGCAGTTCGGAGAACCGTGACTTCTGCGAAATTTTTTCCTTCGACGTTAATACCCTACAATACAGTTTATTCACAGGTTTGTTTTTCTTAGTTTTTGGGGAACTGTGGTTATTAAGTTTTTATTCAGCATTTCGTCCATTTCATTCCATGAGACTTTGGTCAGTTAGGAAGTGCTGAGAGACTAAATGACTTCTGCGACATGTTTTCCTTCGACGTTAACCCCCTACACTGCAGTTTATTCACAGGTTTGTTTTTCTTAGTTTTTGGGGAACAGTGGTTATTAAGTTTTTATTCGGCATTTTGTCCATTTCCTTCCATGGGACCCTTGCTCGGTTAGGAAGTGCTGAGGGACTGAATGATTTCTGCGAAATTTTTTCCTTCGACGTTAACCCCCTACATTGCAGTTTATTCACAGGTTTGTTTTTCTTATTTTTGGGGAACAGTGGTTATTAAGTTTTTATTCAGCATTTTGTGCCTTTGCTTCCATGGGACCCTTGCTCGGTTAGGAAAGGCTGAAAGACTGAGTGACTTCTGCGACATTTTTTCCTTCGACGTTAACCTCCTACACTGCAGTTTATTCACAGGTTTGCTTTTCTTAGTTTTTGAGGAATAGTGGTTATTAAGTCTTTATTCAGCATTTTGTCCATTTCCTTCCATGGGACTCTTGCTCCGTTAGGAAAAGCTGATAAACTGAATGACTTCTGCGACATTTTTTCCTTCGACGTTAACCCCCTACACTGCAGTTTATTCACAGGTTTGCTTTTCTTAGTTTTTGGGAAACTTTTCTTAGTTTTTGGTTGTCAATTTCCTTCCATGGGAATCTTGTTCCGTTAGGAATAGCTGAGAAACTGAGTGACTTTTGCGATTATTTTTGCTAAAAATTTACCACTTGCACTCATTTTTCCTAGCTTTGTACAACAGTGATTAACTTTGAAACTTAGTTTCGTTCCTGGATCATTCAGTGACTGTAACTCCAGCCTATTTGGCATAGAAAGGAGTTAATAATCCTTTTACCAAAATTCTTCTTCTATCTGAAAGCATATTTCATTAAAAGTATTTTTCATTATAAAATATTCATCGTGGTTGATGATATAGGTAGTCTAACTGATTTCTTTAGATACAATTACCACTTTTGTTCACAGCTGCTTAACACTAGAACGATCGAACCCATCCAAATTCTCTATTTTATTTTTTTTAATGATAATACTTTTATTTTATAATAGTTGAAACTAGAAATCTTTATGAACACTTACTGGATACATTTATTTATTGTGTTTAGTAAAAAGAAAGACAGCAATGTCTCGATAAATGTAGTCTTGTTATTTTTAAAAGGCAATGCAAACTAGTCTAACTGGTAATGGCTGTTCTAGTGTTGAATTCATATTGTGAACCTTTTAAATAATTTCATTCGAAACAATAATTTTCAGCAGAATAGGAAACTCTGATTTTCATAATCATTTCTCTCGAAACTAATTTCGTTTCCACCTTCTAAACGTGATTTTCCGTTCCCGTTTCGTCAAATTAATTGCTCCGATTTTTGTAGGATTTTTATGAAGGCCATTTCGGCAATTAATGTGTTGACGGCTTCATTAACCTCGCGCACGCGATCCGATTTGCAAAGGTATAATAATATATCCAGCAGGGTTACTTTTGCAGAATTTATTTATTACAAATACCTCAACAGTTCGCGTTGAACGTATCAAGGTTCATCGGCTTGACTTTGTTGGATCGGTGCAATTAAAAAACATGTACACACACTTTCTGGTTACGCTTCTGATAAACGAGTATAGTGTATGAACTTCTGGATACCGTGGCGACGTTCAGTTTCTCTTGTTGTCGGCATTTTATTCGAAACATTCGGAACGGAGTGTAACATTAACACATCGCCAATAATCTTATGGCCATCCTTTAACCAATCATCGTTCTTCGGCAATGATGATCGGCAGAAAAATCTCTCAAGCATTGGAAATTTGATAATACTTAAATGAATTAATGCTCTATCTTTAAACGTTTCGAGTGTCGTTAACCGCCACTGTGGACATAACAGTACCATTAGTATGCAATGCAATCGAGAGTCCCTTTCTTTTAATTACACAAAATCTATACACTTTGTGTTGTAACCCGAGATGGACGTTTCTGATGAGAGTTTCTCTCTTTTAATTGGATCTGCAACTGTATCGAATATGTACATTTTATATTGTAACCAGAGACGGACTGATGATTTTATGGTAGCAATGACTAGATCCATGACTAGAATAATTTTCTAAAAACTTTGTTACATGTTCAAGAAGGGTTGCCAATTCTTTAAACTCGAGCGTATCATACAAACCACACCTGTCGCAAACAATTACAAATCTGGTCAAATACAGCACCTTAGACTATCAAAAAAGTCGTTTATCGATCTTCGAATTTTCCAAAAACCGTGTCGCACGTGCAAAATGGCTGTTACGCCTCTGAACCCGGGTGCAGCTAGCAAACCGTCGCTGTCGCAAATGATTGTCGCCCTACTTGTCTGAAAGAAGACAGAAAGATGATACTATCTGTTCGTGGGTTCTTTCTCGTATCCCGGTGCACTTCCTCCAAATATACATTTGCATTGCAACCCGAGATGGACGTTTCTGATGACAGTTTCCCTCTTTTAATTGCATCTGCAACTGTATCGAGTATGTACATTTTATATTGTAACCAGAGACGGACGTTTCTGATAATTTTATGGTAGCAATTACTAGATCTATAACTAGAACAATTTTCTAAAAACTTTGTTACATGTTCAAGAAGGGTTGCCAATCCTTTAAACCCGGGCGTATCGTACAAACCACACCTATCGCAAACAGTTACAAATCTAGTCAAATCCAGCACCTTGGACTATCAAAAAAGTCGTTTATCGATCTTCGAATTTTCCAAAAACTGTGTCGCACGTGCGAAAACCGTCGCTGTCGCAAATGATTGTCGCTCTACTTGTCCGAAAGAAGACAGAAAGATGATACGATCTGTTAGTGGGTTCTTTCTCGTATCCCGGTGCACTTCCTCCAAATTCATACGAAATTCGCTCGAGACGGTTCCTCCACCTTCGCTGCCCTTCCTCCATCAGGTTCCCTCTCCCGGTTGGTTTCTACCCTTTCCACCCCTCCCTTCCGTCTGCACCTTTCCCTCCTCGGCGAGCCCTTGGCGATCGTCTCGCTCGCACGCGGGCGACGCGGGCTCGCGCGGTCCTCGTCGGGCTTCCTCGAAACCGCCTTCGTGCGAGGCCCGGCCGCGTGCAAACGCGCTTGTATGCGGGTTCGCGGAGAGTGCGTCAGTGCGTGCGTGCACGTCCGGGGGTTTAATGGGCCCAGCTAATGACTATTGGCCGGCAGACCTGGGCGGGACCCAGCAGAACTTGTCCGGTGCACACACTGACGCGTATGTGGGGCAGAGAGCTCGGCGAGCGAGCGAGTTCCCTCGACTCCGCCACGGTTCCCCATCGGACGATCTCCCATGGGGATGAAACACGCCTAGGATAGAGAGACCCGGTGCTTGTTTTCGTCTTCCGTTTCCTCGCGAGGAAACACGTGTCCCGCCGGCACGCCGATGACGAACGCGGACCGGTGTTGATTTTCTGGTAAACCCGACGCCTTCGACGTGATTTAGTAGAACCGCTCGACGCCATAATGGACGTGATAGCGTTCAAGGTCCACAGATGTTTCCAGTTCTTGCTCGTGCTCGTTCGCCTTTTTGCTCCTCTACTCGGCAACGAGGTGACGAGAGATTTTCGTTCAACGGTTTGCCCGAATAACCAAAACTCCCGACGATGTTCAACGATGTTGAACTAGATACAGTTTCGACGCATGTCTCGCATGTAAAATAATCTCTGATCATCGAAGAATATAAAAATGTACACTTATTTTGCCGTCTGTCCTCAAGAACATTAAAATGCTTTAACCAGTTAACTGCGACTGACGAGTATACTCGTTAATCCGAAACTCTATTGCGGTGCAGTTAACGTTAATGAATTGTTAAATTCTTATCGAATAAAAACGTAATTCCTTCTCATTTAGCTTTACAAGGGCTTTGGCTTTTATAATAGCCTTTATAATAGTTTTACAATAGCTTTTACAATAGTATATTCGTCGTTGCTTGATTTTAATTCTACGCCGTGAGGGATTTTTCAAATTCAATTCCACAGTCGACTGGTTAAAGAAAAAATTTATAGTCGGTTTCCGGTTATTGACGGGTCAAGGAGTCAGAGTGGGACGTCTGGTATGCGCTAGATGGGAAATTCGGGGAACGAAGAGCGCAGCTCGTTTTGAAGTACGCGTGCTGTACAGTAGGGCCTCGGTAGTTGCACGAAATGGGTCTGAGAAAGCCTGCAAGTAACCAATCAACTGTATGAAATATCTCATTTCCACTTTGTCTCGCACAATCGTGTGTCAAGTCTTGACGAAATGCATGCAAGTATCGAGAGTTCAACTACCGAGTTACCGAGAGTTCAACTACCGATTTACCGGACTGGCGAAAACAAGTTCTTCTCTTCAGCCTTGTCTCGATACGAAAATCTAGGGAAACGAGACTGCGGACCTTTCTGCAAAACCAAAATGATTCGAGCCTTCTAATAATTTCAATAAGTCGTTAACAATATAAAAACCAGCTTAAATACTTCGGACGCTTTCACAGCTTTATATTTCATCTATTAATTGTTGTTTCAAAGCCATGAAATCCGCAATCTGCTAATTACCGATATCGCAAAAACCCGGTTCGCGAAATTCACCGAATTTCCGCGAGAGGCAATAATAAATGAGCCCGGCGACAGGTTTTCCGCGTCGAGACGCCTCGGCCCGCGCCTCAAGAGCTAACGAGACCCTCGATGCAACATTAATATCCAATTTCCATAAATCTTCCGCCGGTTTCACGGAGGACCGTTCGGCCTTATCAATAACAGGGCCATACAAACGTTTTCGCCGCTCGCGCTCCGACGGCAATATCAATACCATCAAGCGGCCAACAATGCCGAATGGGCGATAGAGGGGTGGCAGGAGGAGAAGGAAGAGGAAGAGGAAGAGGAAGAGGGGATGAATGGGATAAACAGAGCAAAGGAAAAAAAATCGAGCGGAGGCGAGGGCAAAGGGAGAAAATAGAAAGCGAGGAAGAGGAGGGGGAAAAAAGGAATCGATATTCAAAGTACATGGTCCGCCATCGGGCCGCGCGGCACTCTAATTTCCCCCGCGATCAAAGTGGTCGTCCGTTTTAATGTCGGGCCGCGACGTTGTCCTTTGGAGGAGGACCGTAGGACGTGTAGGGCCTCCTCAAGGTCCGGCGGTGGTGTCGGGTCTTTTACGATGTGATTTACATAGAATGGCCGACTGCTCGGGCGTATATCGGCGGCATTAGAGTCCGTAAGGAGACGGAGACGGAGACGAGAATGAAGAAGAAGAAGAGGAAGAGGAAGAAAGGGGAGAGAGAGGTAGACCGCGGAGAGGGACGAGACGGAGAGGGCAGAAAGGGACGACGTGTCTATAGTTGCGAGCTCGTAAGTCAGTAATGCGGAGCAGACGCGGAGCAGACGCTGAAAACATCCATCACGCTCGCGGGGCCTTATCTCCTCCCGTAGATCTCCGCTTCATAATTACATTCTCGCCAGCTCGAGGAGACCCACCCCCTCCCGCCTTCTGCTTCCTCCCTCTCTCTCTCTCTCTCTCTCTCTCCCCTTCTTTATAACTATCTCTCTCTCTCTCCCTTTTTCATTCTCCCTCGCGCTCGCGCGCGCCACCGTATCACAAGATACGTTGGATCGCGCCCCCATTGCGAACCCACTTTGCCGCGTACGTGCCGCGATTAAGCGGAAAAATGTGACATACGTGCGCGCCAGCTTACTTTTCGTGGACGTTATTAGAACGCCGCTTTTATTTGCCGACGAGAGGGATTCGCGACGGACGTGACTACCCGTTTCGACGTGCCTTTTCGTTCGTATTCCGCTACGGTTGAAGCGCGGACGACCCGCGCGACCGTCCGCATCTCGCGTTCGCTCTGCGAGCAGCGCGTTCGCTCGCCCCGGGACCACCGGAAGCGGGTCGATGCCAGCCTTGTTCTCCGACAGGCCCGCGCAATCGGGGCCGGTTATTTTTCTACCCTGCTTCCTTTCACGGAAGCTTTAATTACGCCGCTGTCGCGCGCCGCGAATTACTTTTTCGGACGCTGAAGCCCGCTGTCGCTTCTAACCGTCGCGCGTGTCCGAACCGGAAGAAGCGGAATGGAGTCTGAGAATTGTGCTCCACGGGAATGTCCCGATGCTACTCACTCTAAAATGATTCTGTCGGAAATACCGTGGACCCCGTGATGTACAGTCCAGTTAATCCACTATTATTGCTTCCGGTAATAGTCTTTGTGTTCGCTAATTCTTCTTTCGTGTTCGTCCGATCGCTTCTGCAAAGTCTGCTCGAAATGGAAACTCGATTGGATAATGTGTTCGTTTGCAACCGCGTTTCGACATACATGACAAAGTTGTGCCAAAATTCACTTAGCAATTTATCTACCTATTGATAGATGAGAAGTCTATTGATAGGATTTCAATAACTGTGCTGTACCAAAAGAAAGTTTACAAATCATATTTTATGTATTACTCGTAAACAGAACAATTAGATTAGGTTACTAGCGATGCGTTGTAGGTTCATGATCGAAATTCCTACAGCTGTTGAAAGAGCTATACAAAACGTCTTAGTCCTGAACAAGGAAAGAGTTGAATAAATGTCAACTTGTGAAATGTTTGTTAACACGTTCGCTACCACCATTACACACATCTGACGTCCACAATCTCGCAGTCTGCTTAAAGATAGTTTTAATTAATTTAATTTTATATATTTTATTGTTTTAAATCGTACGACAGAGCATAACGTTCAGAGTTCGTGACATTCTTCTGAAAGTGTGGAATGAGGCAAATGCTGGTAGCGAACGTGTTAAGCACAAAGAAGAGGCTTAGCAACACGGGTCGCCAAGGAAAAGTGAGTACTCATGACCAGTAGAACACAATTAAACAAAAAATATTTTGTTTTGTTTTTAAGCTTGATTTTCAAGGTCAAGGTCAATTTTTCGAGTAGTTTTTTATATCAATTTTCACCAAGGTGTATAATCGCGCCTTGGTGACCGCGAAATACAGTTTGTTGTGACCCTGTACTTTAACGTATCGATATACCGTGTTTTTTCTCGATATATGTCCACAACACGGGTTTACTCAGCAACATATACCGGCTAGAAGATACTATTCTTTGATAAACTGCCGAACGTAGCAAAGGCGACCGAGGCCACACGAGGCCCCTCACGGGGTATACACCATGACAGTGGGATAGTTCTAGGACTTTTAGCGGCTAGATATTTCGGATATATATCGAGAAAAGACTGTTGCGTATTGGTCGAGACCTTGGTTCGAGACCTCTCACATTTCCACCCCAGCTCGTATCTCTATCCTCTCCTCTACTAAAAGTGATTGTACAAAACCGTAGAAAAACGTAAATAGGAAAACTGTGAAATAAACGTAAATAGATGTAAATAAACGTAAACAGGAAACTGTGCTTTCTGGGTCTTGAAAGACCCACCGGCGGCCGCTAAACGAATATTAAATGTCTATGTACAGAAGCAGGCAGCGGAGAGCGGAATCACAGTTCGACCCCGTCACCTCGGGACTTTCTTATGAACTCGCAACAATGGCTCTGCGGTCTCTGCGGAACGTAACAGAATAATTCTCGCTGAGAGGGGCGATTAATCACCGCGAATAAAAGAGGCGGCGAAGAACGATGATCCAATAACGACTCACTACACGATAGCGGCGATAAGCTTGCTCGCGGATGATTGCATCGCGGCGATGCGGCGCGGTGCGTCGCGGCGCGGTTCCGCGATCGAGATAAATGATAGCGGCAAGATATCTCATTATGCGAAAGGCTAATTTAAGCACCGCATCTGAAACGTTGTCGATAAATTGACGATACCGCGGCCAGTAATTACCGGTAATACGTGTGATTACTTAACCGGGGCCGAGGACGATTGTCGACCGTTCCCTGGTAGGTAATTGGATTGGAATGCGCGACATCCCCGTCGAGTAATTATTGTCCGACGCACAACGCGTTTCTTAGATCCGTTACTCGATTACGCGGCGGATCAGGAGACATTACGAATTGATAGGAATGCACGCTGCGCCACGCCGCGCTGCGCCGCACCGCACCGCGCCGCGCGCCGAGTACGAGATGCGCGAATGAAATCGAATCGGTTACGAGGGACCACGTTAGATCTGATAATTCTAAGGCGGTCTCGAATCGAATCGGATTGCAATCTGCTGCGAGATTTTACGGGTAGTTTATGGGTCCATTGTAGCACCACGTGAATTCGTAATGCCCGGGCAATATAATTTGAATAATGCACTCGGTGCCTTTTAATGCGGCCCCGCGATACTTCTGAAGCCACCGCTCTGCTGCTACTGCTGCTGCCGCTGCTACTACCGGCGAGCTGGTCGCCGCGTTCTAAATTATAATCGGTTTGACGGTGTCTCTTGCTATAGCGGATGCTCTTAAGAAAATGAGCAGCCAGTTATACCGATGAATAGTGAATAGGGCGTGAGTGAGTATTCTTTGGTTAAATTGCGCCGTGTTTTAATAACCGAAAGTGCAACGCGCCGTGCCTCCGCCGCCGGCCGAAAGAGTAATCATCCTGATGAGACCTTGAACCGAGGAATCATTAACGAAATAAAAACGATGCGACATCTTTCGGCTGTGTCGAATCCGCCAAAGGCGTCCGAGCGTTTCAGAAAACGATCCAAGAGCGACATTTTTGCATTGGGTTGAACGGTAAAGTCATGCGCTTTTGCTATATAACCGCTACATAAGTTATCTGTAGTTTTTATTCTTATGTTCATTTTTATTTGTAATATACACTACCACTCGAAAGCATCCGGACACTTGCGAAATATGTATCAGCATTGCATAAAAGTTATTTCAGTGACTAAAATCGAATTGTTATTCGTTTCTTATGAAATATCTAACGCTTCCAAATTAAAAATTACGAATGTGGAACTTACCAATACTACACTGAAATTAAATACGAGATTGATCGACGTATCCAGCGCGCAGTGTCCGGATACTTTTGAGCGGTAGTGTAATCGCCAGACCCGGAACAGTTCGACTAAATCGAAGTTTGAGTACAAACGATCGAGAAATTAGCGTGACACTTTACGGAGAGGAACGCGCGACGCCTGTACACGAAAACTGGCTAGCAGAAAGTGAAGATTCTTATCGGCGTGTTCGCCGCCATGTTGATTAGTGGGAACCAGCGCTGACATTCCCGCTGCGTCGTAATTAAAATGTTCATGCCACGGAACAGCGTTCATTTCTATATAATTATTCTCATAATTAAGGCCGCGGGAACGGCAATTACTAAACACGCCGGTTGACGGTAACATATTCGATCGGTATGAAAATTTGTGCGCAGAACGTGTCGATGCCGTCGGGGCAGCCGTCTATGTTCTATGCTAACGAGGCCGCTAACAAATTCAGACTAGCTTCGCGGCTCCGCGATCGTTCGACGGTGAATACAAGCAGCACGTTGAGCGATCGTGTTCACGATTTCGTCCGCGTAGAAACTGTTTCATTATCGTGATCACTTTAATGGACACCGGGCCGAGGCGGCGCGATGCGGCGCGGCGCGACGCGGCGCGGCGGTCAGCCGCTCCGCTGAAAAATGTTCCTGTCCGTGGCCCCCGAAGAGACTCTTCTCTCGTTCCGGCGCAGCTTGGCCGAAGAGAAATAGGTGAAAGGAAGCCAGGTGAAGAAGCCGATTAAAGTTTCAGCGGCTCGTGACAATAACTACAACGCGAGAGCGCCAGGTGCCCCCGCTCATCTAACATTAACATTGCTGGTCGATAACGGCCCCGGGCATGCCACCCGAAAGAGGAAAGGAAACCGGGCGAGGACAGCGCGCGCCGCTAACGCCGGATAGAGAGGACCGAGCCCACGGCGTGGGCGGAGACAATAATCGACTGGATAACTCGTTTGTCTTCCCGGGGCCGGCTGTTCGTTAGGGACTGTCTATCGCAAATATCGTGCGAGCACGAACGTGTTTACCGACGTCTCGGATTGGAGTCGTGAGTTCGAATCCGCGCCGGGGCGAAATGGGAAAGCGAAATGACGATCGGTTGGTGCCTGGAACGAATGAAAGGAGGATTGCAATTTGCATTGGCCGTGCACCACGCCGACCACCGCGCCGCGCCGCCTCGCTCCCCGTGCTCGTCCTTTTTGATTAATTTAAGAGTCACGCGTACCGATGCCGCTCGAGAAGAATCGTTCCATTCCGACCGGGTTTCATTAAATTCTCACCCCCAGCCCCCTTTCTACGCCTTTAACGATCTACTTCATCGTAGATATAGTTTTTACATGATTTAACGATTGCTCGGCCATTTCGTTGTATTCTTTGTTGGCATTAATAAATTGTTGGACTATGCTCGATTTGCGCCCAAATTTTTCTAATGCCACAAGTAAAATCTGTAGATTCTAAAGCTTCGCACAGACCTGAACATTTCGGTACAATCTTCGTCGAAATGTTCAGATCTGTACGAGGCTTTCGATGTCTCTCGAAAAACCGACAAGCGATGGATCGACCGCGTGCACGAACGCAAACGGGTAGGACTTGTAAAGCCTACAGACCTGTACATTTCGACGAACATTGCGCCGAAATGTTCAGGTCTGTACGAAGCTTAA
Source organism: Halictus ligatus (assembly GCA_028454255.1). Lineage (NCBI taxonomy): Eukaryota > Metazoa > Arthropoda > Insecta > Hymenoptera > Halictidae > Halictus > Halictus ligatus. The sequence goes on from CM052133.1 coordinate 7,034,230, forward strand.
CACTAGGTTTACGAAGCATTAAAAGTGAGTATTTTACATTACTTTATAAAAACAAGAACAATGTGTCTATCCAAGTTTTCCGCCATTTTTTAAATAATATATACCTAAGGAAATAAGTTTGTTGAGTAATTCCAGGTAGATAGATCTTCACAATCTCAATAATCATAAACTAAATATATTAGAATCCGTCATTTTGACGGGTCCGATAAACCTGGTGTTAATACCACTTACAGGGACGATAATAATCTTAGAAGGCTGTCCAGATATAAGAATCGCGAAAGAAGCGACACTCGTAATTTGATCACGAGTTACCTATCTTGATTCATTCCGGCGGATCCATCATCGTTCGTATAAATGAACCAGGCTCGTTTTATTCAAAAGGATCGCCGCCGTGCCTTTCTATGAGGTTCCGGAGGCGCCCTCTTCGACTTCCTTTTTTCGTCTCGGATGGTAGCGGTAATTATTCCCCCTCGCGCTTTAAATACAGTAATCTCTGGGTTTCTTCGGCGTGTTGTTTATGGTAATCCGCCGGTGCCGCTATAAATATTCCTGCAAATACAAAAATTGCAACCCTCGCCCGCGCCGCGATCGCGATGGCTGCCGCTCACGCTAGAGGAAATCACCTGTGGACGTTGAAAAAGAACGAACCCGAAGAAACTCGGTTATGGGACGCGTAGCGGAAGGCGGCGGCCTTCTTGGCGGTGAAATATTTTCGACAAGCGGTTGTTAACAGTTTCCCGCGTGTATTTTTACCGGGGCCTCTTCGTGGCGTTGAATCGTCAGCTGGAAGAGAAACGGACAAGTATGGTTCGCGTTTCCTAAAACACGTGGAATCGAGGATCCTAGATACGGCTCTTTTATTTCGTGGCGGAAGTGAAATGTATTCTTAAGGAATTGAAAGCTTCCGGAAATCGTGCCATTTAATTGCGATATTTTAGTAATTCGATAATCCGATTCAGCGTCCATTACCGCGGCTCGCAAACTATTGTCCTTTGAAACCAGCGTTCGGAAAGGGTAATTACCTTCGCCATTCGATAGGGCAAGTGCACACGGATAAAGAATTTGCCAAACTACGTTTGCATGTGGGAGACATTCTCCGTTCGGTTGTTAATGTATTCACTGTTTCATAATTTGCAACTGGACAGAAACTTCGTCCAAGTTCTTGACAGCATTAAATATCTGCTTAATTATTTAATGCTGTGCTATTTCTTTATTTTGGAACACCTTTCTTAATGCTAGCAAAGAATCCAATAAAACTGGTGAATATAACTCTTCGAAACAATTCAAACCAAAGTTATTGTAGATGTTGTTAGAACACAAACTGGAATAGTGCCAAGTGTTTAAGTTAGTTTTCGAGTTATCATTAAACTATACTTGCAATAAATATAACTTACGTTACATATAAAGCGTTACGTACAATTAGAGGAAGATTTGTGTTAGTAAATACGTTTCTCCCGCGCATTTCACTTTGCAAATGTGAGAGCTGAGAAGCTGTTGTTTTATCGAATAACAGGTGAACTCTCTCTCTACTAGGAAAAATGCCGTATCGTTACGATCCTTTTTCACGACAGATAAGCGATACAGTATTCCCCGTGAATTCTATTTCAGAGACGGAATAGTGTCGCGGGGATTCGTACTCCTCCGATTTCCAATTTGTCAAAGCACTGTTTACCCGAGGATAATTCCCCGAAGGAAAAAGACAGGTTGTCGTTAAAGCTGCCGGACAGGCAGCGGCAGATTGAATAAATCCTTGCCAGGAGCGTGAACCGCGAAGCGAATTCGGGGGTAGGTACTCGTTAACCGCGGGTCGTTGCTAAATCGATAACATCGAGTTTGAAGAATTAATGTCAGCCATTATGCCCGCCGTTCGGGATCAATTCGAAACGAATACGACGAGGCACGTATCGCCCCGGGGAAACAATAAAGATTTTCGATATTCTAATTGGAGGGTTTCCGCGGCGGAGGGGGAGAGGAACGAGGAGGTAGGGTGGGAAAGAGATAGCGAGGGCTTTCCGTGCCGAAAGGTGGCGAAGCTCGGGCGAGAGAAACGGGGTACAAAGGTCATTGAATCGCGGACCTAACGAGCGGTAGCCGTAAAAGGTATAAATTCGCTTTAGGTTCGAGCCTCGGCCGAGTCACGCAGCGCGGCTCTCCCGGCTTGATGATGATGAACTTCGCCGGAGCCCGCCGCGCGTTTTGCCTCGCAAGCTCGCTCGTAAAGTCGAGTTTAATCTGGCGAGGGGCAAAAACGACGCCGGCCAATTGTTCGCGTTATTTCGCGTAGTTACGCGCCGCCCGGAATTTTCTAATAACGCTTCCCCCCTCTCCCCCCTCTCTCACCCTCTCCGCCGAATAAGTAAAAACAGGCCGCGCGGAATCTCGCGGGACGGGAATTAAACGCGAATGAAACGCGCCCGCCGCGATTCAAATTTATTCGGGCGTAAAACTTCAACGCGCAATTACATTAACGCCGCCGAGCGTTCCGTCATTCGCTGAATTCACGATTTTTACCGCCGGCCTCTGCAACCCTCGACACACTCCCCCTCGACCACCCCCCACGCCGCGAATATCCTCGCGAATCGACCGAGAACGATCGCGCGACTTCGCACGAATTAGTTTCGTCGAATATGGACTGTGTTCGAAATACGCTAAACTCTTTCTTTTTTGCAAAGTATTAGGGGCACCCATAAGAAATCAATTATTTTAAAATCTAAAACAAACTTTGTAGTAAATTCAAGTTTTTATTTCTGAATTTATTATACAATCTCCGTCATTATCAAGGACAGGTTGCCATCTTTCCTGCAAATTTTCAATCCCCCTCTTATAGAAATCCAGGGTTCGTGTAGCAAAATATCACTCAAGGTGCCTACTTACATCTTCGACAGAAGTGAATGTTTTATTTCTTAAATAATCCTCCAGACATTTGAAAAGATGATAGTCAGAGGGAACAGTAACCGGTGAGTTCAGGGATGCAGTAAAACTTCGCATTGCAATTCTTTGATTTTTTCTTGATTGAGTTTTACTGTACGGGGCCGGGCATTGTCAATTTGCAGTATTACACCTTTTCTGTGAACTAAAGATGCCCTCTTTTTCAATAGTTCTGAATACAGCCATTGTAATTGCTGACGATACAACTCAGCAGTAACTGTTTCTCCAGGTTTCAACAACTCAAAGTGAATTATGCCACGACAATCCCACCAAATGCACAGTAAAACCTTTCCAAGTGATAAGCTAGGTTTAGGGGTCGATATTGCGGTTTGATTTGTGGAAAGCCATTGCTTCGAACGCTTTATGTTATCATAAAGAATCCATTTTTCATCTCCGGTAACGATTCTGCTAAGAAATGGACCTTTACGAAATCTGGATAGCAACGAAGTGCAAATTGATCTGCGAATATTCTTGTTGGTCTTAGATAATTGATGCGGCACTCATATTCCTTGCCTATGTTTCTTTCCCATTTCGTGTAAGTGCCTCTGTATAGTTGACCATGTGGACCCAAGGCTTCTCGATGATTCTTGTATACTTAATTTTGGATCAGCTTCCACTAGAGATTTTAGGATGTTATTATCAAATTAAACTGGTCATCCACTTCGAGGCCTGTCAGAGAGATGATAATCACCAGCAGCAAACCTTCTGAACCAACGTTGCACTTGTTGACCTTCAATACATCTCCATAAACATCGTAAATTTTCTTTTTTATTACCGTTGTATTAAATCCCGCATGAAAATGAAAAAGTATGCAATGACAAATATGATCCTCGAAAGGTACGGACGCCGCCATTTTATTACAGGGTTGTAAAAAAAGAAAGGGTTGTAAATACTTTTTAGAATATTTTGAACACAGACTGCTTTACCGAATACTGTAAAAGAATACGTGTTTCCTCTTCAACGATCGGTACAGAACTGAAGGCAAAACAAATTCTTTGCAAATAATTGATTACTTACGCGTACCCCTAATATTTAAATGTCTGATTCTTCGAGAAACTTACGATGAGTGTGGAAATTTTGTAAAAAGTGTGGCAGTGAACATCGTTGAACTGGAAAGAGTTTTAAAAACGTAATGTTTCGAACTAATTGAGAAAATAAAGGAACGTCTATGTGGTTCGTGTCTTGCAAAAATTTTGTTGAGCATAAAAATCCTCGGTGTACCGATGACGAATAAATTATGAAACAGGAAATGTGACGTTTCGAACTGCTTAGTGGTTCTGGTGCGAAACACAATAACGACTGGTTTAGCAATTTATTTTCACGACTGTTCGTACAAATAAACGCGAGAAATATTTCAGCTGTTCCTCTACTCTCTGCGAGTTTCGAAAATGGAATTTTACGCGACAGACTGACATTGCGTTAATATTCAAGGATGTAATCGGAGCGCGTCGTAAATCACATCGTGCGCGGACTTGGAAAAAGCACTGCTTAATTAATTAATGACAGGACATGACTCGAGTAACAGTTATTGAACTTAATAATGATTGAGATTACTTGCGAAATTGATATTAATCGTGATATTTCTGGACCGGGATAAAGTCGAAAACCCAAAGTGAAAGTTATTTGGGACTCAATGTAGCGTAAGTTTGCGTAGGCCACTGGCAGATCGCAAATTTACATTTGCCGCAGATTTTTTTCAACGAGGACAGTGAAGCAGATGGAACTTGGTTTCTTTTAAATAAACCTATTCCTCGAATAGTGTTACATTTGTAAATATTTATTTCATTTTAATTAGCAATCGCAATCGCAGTAGTCTTAAGCAACATGAAAATTGTTCAACTGCTTTTCAAAATAGCAAAAGCGTCAAGAAGTTAATTATTTCCGTCCTTCGCGTCAGTCAACATGGATGACACAATTTTATGTGCAAACTGAAAATTATTTAACATCGCATCCAATTATCGAAATTCTTCAAGATACCAAACTCTATTATCACTCGGAATTTTTCGATTTCCACCTGTTTCATTCGAACTATAATTCAGACATTGTAGTATTTTAAAAATCTTAATACCAATAATTCCAATAATAGTTAATTAATACCAATAATAGTTAAGTAACAACAATAATTCCTTTATTGCACAAAAATTACCAAATTTGAAATATCCAGAAACGTTTCGATGCTTTCTTGTTATTCAAAATCCTTATTTTGATTTCAGCAATAATTTAGTTATTGATTACTATAGCCAGCCACAACGACGGCCATGCGAATATCGCGTCGCTGAATACTATGGCTTTAACACTAAACCTACCATCGCCGGTGAAAATGACCGTTCCAAATTTCTTATTTTAAAATTACTCAAATTTTAAAGATGCATTCGTAGGAAATGATTAAATAAATATATTTAAGAGAGCATGTATTATAATACGGACTACACAAAATCTAATAATAATAAATTCAACATTGTATTTTTACAACACGTATTAGTTACTTTTCAGGTTTGGTGTTAAGATGGAGAGCTCCGCGGTCAAAAGGCTAACAAACAATAAGATTATCAAGAAGCAACGGTCCCAGCGATGAACGATTAATGGCTACGATGATGTTTCCATGATTTAGGGGCGGCGTGTATTAATGACGACGACTGTAATGGTGTCACTATCAGCTCGTGGTCGCGGTTAACGTCAGTTTCCCCCATGGGACGCCTAAAATTACGAAATGGTCGGTTGCCCGACGAAAGACGACGAAAACCCGTGTACACGTCCCGATCTCGATGAATTAACGTCAACCTTATCACCTCTCCACTCTCAGTCAGCGGCCGCGTACGCCATTGTTATTACCACCACGATTATCTTCGGCCTCACTTCCGCCATTAGCATGATCGACAGCATTATTATTCCCGGCGTGAATTTTTCCGGCGAGTTCCTTTCTCGTTTGCATAATTAGTATTGCGTAAAACACGCGCGCGCGCACACATACACACACGCGCGCGCGCGCGCGCAAACTATTCGACCATTTCGCATGCAGCCGATGCATCGCGATGCCTCGACTCGAACAAAATGGATTCCTTGCGCAATCGATCTTTTTATATTAACCGACCTCGCTCAGGTTTACTGCAATTGACGCAATTTTACACCCCCCACCCCCCATCCCTGCCGCGAGGACTCAAATTCGGGATGGGAATCGGCCTTCTTGCTGGCTACTTCTTCACGACGAGATTTATTTATACCCGGCGAGACTGATGCAAATTATGGGATTCTTTTAGAACCGTTCTACTGAAATTCTCTGCGTATTTTGAGCGACAAAAATTATACAGAACGAGAATAGAAACAAATTGGAGATGAGGTTGGGTTTCCTGGAAATTATCTTCTGAGACCACAATTAAATTTAACCCTTAGCACTCGAATGGTGACTGTAAGGCACCGCTAAAAATTGCTGTATCACCATTCAAAATATTTTTTACATTATTAGATTTGTTTGTATTTCATAAATTACTAAACATTTCAGTATTGTACGAGTAAGTTGCACCATTTTCGTATGTATAACATGAAAAAAATGTATAGAAGGGCAATATTCTAGGTTAGAAGAAATGTTTCATTTTGGAGTTAAAATAGCTCCGAGTGCAAAGGGTTAATACACCGTTTCCTATTTTACTGAGTTTTGTAGTACTTTTATTTAATTCTTCATTATCCAATGACGAACTACGTTGACTTTCATTGAGCGTCTCATATAGCTGAAGAGAAATGGTAGAGCGACAATTAAAGAATAGGAGATTGCTGATTCCAGTTTTTGTTTATCTTCTAATCAAAGTATAACAAATTTCCAAGACGAAGATTCTAAAATACATACTAAAATTTATAATCTTTGAAACGTTTCCACGCCGTTTGTTAATTCAAGAAAATTACAAAACACCGGCGCGTGACGCCAGATGATATTTCTCGAATCATCGATACGATTGCACGTGCAACAAATAAATTGAAGCCCAAATCGATTACACCCGTCTCTCCCCCCTGAAGTATTAAGCGCGCGGACTCTTAACAAATTATGTCTTATCATGCCACCTGGTAATTCTGTATTCCGTCGACATTGAACAGTATTTGTGCAGCACGCGGTGCGTACCCGATAGCCGGGCGAGCTGGTGTGAAATGATAATTGGATCGCGGGTGCATAAATTGATCTCGCCGTATCATTAAGCACGGTAATAGATAAGTAAGAAGTAATGTTGCGTTAATTGGGTCTCGAAAAAATATCTCATTAAAACGTTGCGACACCTGTTAACTGTTAAATAAGGGAGACATGTAAATGTGCAACCGCGATAATATCTGTCGTTATAAATTTCGAGCGATCGATCGATCAACGATACATACATACTGCCACCGAGCAACGCGAACAGCCGGACGTTCCGGCATATTTAATTCCGTTGCAAATATTCATTAGGCAAATTAGCCGAAAGGCAGTTCGGATAAAATCTTCTTCGATTGAAAAAAAAAAAGGAAATTGCGAAACCGTTTTCAATGCCCGTCCCGGAATAATTTGATACGAACTGAACTGAATCGGTAGGAAGAAATACGTTCGGATTTTGGGACGCGTTTGAAACGAGAGACCCTGAAGAAGCGCGGAGAGGAGGATCCCGGTCGATCCGAGGGATCGGGCCCCGATCGATCGATAAATTTCGAATGCTTTCGACGGTTCCCGCTTTCGTTACGGGGCCGGCGTTATCGATGAATATTTATGAACGCAATTTGCAAAGTGGTGCGTCGATACGCGTCCGATTATAATGAGTAATGCTTTTTTATTTTATCCGTGCCGCGGTATATTTTTTTTTCTCCGCTCGCGGTTTTCCTTCCTCGCCGCTTTTTATTTTTTTTAATCGACACGAAGTATTTATGGCGGTGTTATCTGTTGAGTGAAATTGAAAAGCTTCATCATGCGCGACGGTGGTGCATCGGTGACGCGAAACCGCGTCGCGAACCGAAATTTGTTATTAAATTTGCGCGATTAAATATCGGGGCTCTCCATTAAAACACGATCAGCTCTGAACAGAAGAGAGCAAGCGAAGGTAATCCGACTTAGAGCAGGACACACGAATTGAACACTTGGACCTCTTCAGAAACATCGAACAAAGTATATGCGAATTATGCAACAGGACGCATTCAATTGCCGTAGGCAAAAATGAATAATGGCTAGTAAAAGTAGATGCTTTGAGATTTTTAATGAGACCGGGATTATTATTGTACTGTTTGTTCTAACAAAATCACCACTGTTTAAACATTAACAAGTTCTCGAAACGAGGAAATTTAATGTTCAAATACTTTTTGGATCCACTGTATACAGGGTGTTTCACCTAACTCGAGCATTTAAAATATTTTGCTTGTTTTTTGTGATAGAAAAAAATTTCAGAGGAAAGCGTTAGTTGGTTCAGAGGAGCAAATATTATGATAGGCAACAAAACTTGTTCAAGGTTGTACTTTTTGAGATTTCAAGGTCATCGAAGTTTTTTCAAATGCAACGATATATTTTTATTGTGGCTATATGATAGCCAAGGTCAAGACGAATCCAATGACCAGTAATATTATGACCTTCACGTGACCTTGAGTTTTGTTATCACCAACGGTTCCCACGCATTTACACTCCATGGACGCTGGTGTACAACTTGTCGAAGTCATTTTGGGTTTTCAGAGCACCAATCATGCATATTTCGTGTATTCAGTTGTCCATGGTTAGAAAAAGTAGCTTCGTCAGTAAAAAGGACGTCATAAAGGAAATGTTCATTTCTTTGTATTTGCGGCAATGTCCATGTACAAAAGGCAGCACGATTCTCAAAGTCGTTGTCATGAAGCTCCTGATATAGGGAAATATGGTATAGATGAAATTTATGACGTTGCAATATTCGGAATGCACTTACTTTGGAAATGCCTAAAGAACGTCCAATTTTTCGACAGCTTGCAGTAGGATCAATATTGACTGTAGTCAATTACAGAAGTTTCGGCATCTTCTTCAGTAGCAGGCTTTAATCGTTTTCTGTTCAGGGATTTAGTACTCCTTATTTTATAAAACAATTGAACTATGCGGTCATAACTTTGTCCAGAAGAATGATTTCTCTCAGGGTATCTTTGTACTGACAATGAGTTACTTTTAGCCTCACCATAAATTAGTCATTTCTATTTTTTCACCGTCGTTTCAGAGAAGTAACGTTATCTTTCACAATCTACTAAATCCTGATGAATTTCTTAAACGTACTGATTAGAGTCACCGAAAGGAAAAGAATTTGTATCAGTATTTACAATTTATTGTAACCGTGTTTACAGTCATTAGTCAAGGTTCAAGTACATTTCTTGAAACCCTAGGGAGAACAGGTCATCGTTATTGCACTATTTACGTCAAGTGTCCTACTTTTATGAATTTTTCGTACTCAAGGCCACCTGAAGGTTATAATATTACAGGTTGTTGGATTCGTCTTGACCTCGGCTATCATATAGCAATAATAAAAATATATCATTCCATTTAAAAAAATTTCGGTAACCTTGAAATCTCAAACAAAAATAACCTAGAACAAATTTTTTTGCCTATCATAATATTTGCCCCTCTGAACCAACTAATGTTTTCCCCTGAAATTTTTTTCTATTATAAAAAACACGCGAGACATTTTAGATGCTCGAATTACGTGAGACACCCTGAATAAATACGTATCGTTTTTTTAGGATCCTATTATTTCAAGATCGTGTAAAAAAAGAGTTGGAGGTAGTATCTCCTTTTATTCGTTTCGTTTTCAGTACCGTTCGGTGAAAAGCTAGAAAAAAGCACGAAAGATTAATGCGATTATCGACCAGAGCCTAATCGGGCATCCTCGACAGCAGGTAATTGTCTGCCGATACCCGATTCGCCGTATCGAATATTTTTTTCCATTAGGAACGTAATCGATCGTCGGCGATACAAGCGACATTTACGCTAGCAGATTTCGCTGGCCGGGGAAAAAAGAGCCGCCTGTCGATCTCGCCTCGTTATTGACAGTTTATTAAATTAAATCTTACACGCTGTGCAAGCGGCACCATGTCAATAAACGCGAAATAGATACGACTTAAATTACAGCAACGACAACGCTTCTTTCTCGCGCTTTTCAACGGGAAATGGAAATCGATCGGTTCAATATCGAAAAAACAGATCGGAAATGCGTTTTCGCTCGTCGTAACACGTCCTCCTACGCGTCCGCACAAAGATTTTTTAACAATTCCGCACATTCTAATTTGTATTTCGATCAAAATCGCTGTTAAGTGTATGCAAAAAGTTTTAGTCTCCTTCAATTGTTAATGCTTAATGATTAGAGTCCGGATTCTATGCGTGTATGAGAAAAATGTGTAAATGAAATATGAAACAATAAAATGATTGAAAAAAGAATTTAAGAATTTATTATTTTCATCTTACTGAAATTATTAAAGGGAGGTCAATTTTGTTTCTCTTCTGTTTCTTACAATAAATGCAAACAAATATTATTTTTCCAAGCAAATTCACAGTATAGTAACTGCTTGCATTTACGATGATTACTATCTTCCGCTTCTTCGTGCAATTGTTCGTTTGCTGATTAACGTACCCCGTATATCGTGTATGAATAAAAGAAAATTCACCAATTTTACAGACAAAAAAAAAGAAGGGAAAATAGAAGGATATGAGACCAAAATTAGAATAATACGCTATATTATTGACTAATAAATATTCATGTAACGATTGTCTTTAGTATCACTGATGATAGGTTTTTCGAATAATTTTAGCGGTTGCCCGTGCAATGGAGAATCACTGTATTAAATGCTACTCTGGTCGATAAACGATCTGCGTTGCCTTGATCGCTCTCACGTGACCGCTTATCAATCCGTTCTCGCGATTATGTCGTTTTTCGAGTCGCTGGTATTCCGTCACTTGGACAAACATACGAACCTGGCGAGGCTAATTGCGCCCGCACAGCCATCGCGTTCAATAGTGCGTGAAAATTTATCGAGCGGCTGGAAAGAGTTGTTCATTAAGCGTCTCAAGCTTCTCGCGTATCGGCCCGTGAACGAATAAGACGCTCGTAATCAATTTCTTTCGCGGTCGTAAAACGACTTCGATCAGAGCTTTGAGCCGTTTAGTCGACGATTGACGACTATGAGCATCAACGTAACATTTTTAGCGGTGCTTTTACGATACCGTAATTTAAAGATTTGACGAGGATTGAGTTACCCGGGTTAAGACGTCAATTTCCCGTGGGATATAAGAAGTGGAGATTTCATCAATCAATCCGGTTATGTCAGTATATTTCTGCATTTTATGATCCGTAACTCCATATCTTACGCTTCTAGATTATGAGTATACAACGATCCGATTCCGCTAGCTCCGCTATATAACATTAAACTCTGTGAACTTTTAATTCCGCAAGTTTTTATTGATAACAATATTGGTCTAGAATTTCCCTTCGGTTGTCTGCGTAAGAGAATTCTTAAACATGCGATTAATTATAACCTGCTTTCTATAAATTAGTTCGGAAGAGGTGTCGTTCTGTTAAATATGATGTTACGAATTTTGTTATTTTAATTTTTTCCGATCATCCTGTAGAAAACGAAAGTTAAAAGAAAATGTGCTTCTTCTTTTAATAGTTTTAATCAGTCAAAAATGATATCACAACCTGTAAGACCCAATTCACAGTAGAACACATTCACTGCAGAAAACCTACCTCGAGAGATAATATGAACGACAGTCAATCATTTCAAGAGCAAGAATTCATGCATTTATGATAAAAATGAGTAGGTGCAATTTGACACAGTAGACAAATCAAAAGATTTTTAGAACGTCAATGTACTAGCCTCAGCTTTCTAAAATTAGAAAAGGAAGAATGAAGCTTCAATTTTTGTTTTGCATGAAGTTCCGCGGTGTACTAATAACTCAAATGGTTGATGCGGCCATAAATAGTTAATTTAAACAACATCATTAATCGTCAACTAATGTTTCTACAATTGTAAAGAGGCTCGGAGGCTCGACACGACATGTCGTAATTTGTTGCTTGCTCGCAGGGAACTGTTTATTTAACAAAATCTAAACGTAACATACATTTGTTAACGCAACGCATAAATTATTAAAATTATATATAACAGACAAACATATGAAACACTCAGTCATCTAAACGGTGGTATAAACATTCTTACACAATTAATCTATCATTTTATTCGAATAATTATAGCGTGAACTCAAAACGACGAAAATCGCCTCGAATGTCGGAAGCTGGTTATTTCTATCCCTCCAAATATAGGATCGACGTTTCGGATCACAACAATGCATCGTCGTTAAAAACACACCAGCGTCGAGCCGTGTCGAATCGTTTCAAAATTAAGAACGAAATACGATCGACGAGAGCCGCGGCCGCGTAAGGTGCAAGAGGATAAATTATCCGGCGTGTCGGTGTATATAACGTGGGACGGAAACGTCCAAATGATCGTAATGCCACGATGATCGATGGATCCTTGAATACCAACACCGCCGCGAACTCCGTGCAAGAGGTTTCTATCGCGTGCGCACGATTTCTCGCGAACACTTGTGACAGAGATATAATTCGGCGGAGCTGCACGACGAAAGTGGCCAGCGGAGTTAGAATCAAATTTTCCCAACCCTTTTTTCGCTCGTTCAAACCTGTTCTCGTTTCATTCCCTCAGACTATTATCAACATTTCAAAGCGTATTTTTAAACAATACTTGTGCTTCAGCTTCAAATAAATTTTATGATAATAAAGTACAGTAGAATTAACACTAGAACGACCGAGAAATAAATGCGACTGACGTATATTGCTTTGTAACAGTAACAGGACTGTGCCCATTCAGACTTCATACAAATTTTATTGTAATATGTGCTTCAATGAAGAGGTTCATTAAAAAATTTCCGATGAAAACATTTTTACAATTTCAGTAATTGTAAAGGAAACAATTAGGAAGCAGTCATTTTGACTGCTCCGGTCGTTCTAGTATCAAACAAGCAAACATGATTATTTGATTATTAAACCAGTTACTTAATTACAATGTTAGATTCAAGTTTGATTCACTTGTACAATAAATAGCGTTGCATGTGGATTACCTTAGATTGACCTATTTACGTCTGAAAGATTTTCTGATACTGAAGACTTCAGACATGGGATAATCGAGGGCTCAGTGTATATCCTCGAAGAGGGCATTGAACCTCGAGGCCGAGCAACCAATTATAAATTGGAATTCACCCTGTTCGAAGGGGCGGAAGACCGGGGCATGATATAAAATCAAACTGGGCGTTATTAAACTGGTCTCTAAAAAGTCTTTCGGCCTGTCACCGGAGGATGTTCTAAAACTATTCAAGACACGCCGGAGGCTTCCTTGAAATAACGTCCCGGGGAAGATGGTAGCCGTACCGGGGGATGGTTCGAAGGAAGGCTGGGAGCGGCCGGGGCGGCAAGTGGGAAGAGCCAGGAATGTAATCACAGGATTCCCTTGCGATCCTTCGGGATGCAGGTGGCCATGTTGGATTCTTAGCCGGCTGTTCGCCGCCTTATATATATTGTTCATTAGGCGTTGACAGTGACAGCGCGGCGAGGCGAGGAGAGCAAGGGGAGTGCAAGAGGAGAGGAGAGGAGAGAGCCGGCCTTCTATTTCTGAGTGCTCACGTGGCTCCCTAAGCTGCCGTTCCTGCTCCCGTATATACCTTCCGGTAGTCTCTCGAAATCGCTTACTAGCCAGACCATGAGAACGGCTGCGACCACGAAATAAGTGTGGCAGGGTGAAGAGGTTAAGGTAAGTTTCCTGTTACACGCGCCGGCTCGTATATGACCGGGCGTAAACTTGCATCGTGTTCCGTGCAGCCGACGCGGCCGGATATTTAGTACCCCCTAACCGTCCGCCAGACGTAGTCGGCTTTCGTCGCCCGGGATTTTTCTGTATTTTTGTGGTACCCTTCGGTAACGAGTTTCTTCGGGGCAACCCTCTCTGTATCGATCTGGAACCGTACGATTCGCGTTCTTATGACCGAGCGAGAGGCCTGCCGCCTGATATCCAGGCCCGAGCAACCTCGCTCAAAGCCTTTCCCAACACCATCCCTCGCGACGCCTCCATCTAACGTCTTCAGACTTCCGCAACTCCATATTTGTTCTTCATCATGTACCTCGAACCTCGTTCCACACTCATTTCCACTGTGCGCCGATGCAAACAGAGGACTTTCAAAATATTGATTTCTTAAAATGCAGCAGGCATTTGAGAAATAATTTTCAATTTTTCAATAAAAAATTTCATCAAGAATCGTTTATGAAAGATTTTTTTCTAACCCTTTGCACTCGAAGCTATTTTAACTCCAAAACGAGAAATATCTTTCGACCTAGAATATCTCCCTTATATATATATTTTTTCATGTTATACACTCGAAAATGGTGCAACTTACTTGTGAAAAATAAAATAAAACTGAAATGTTTAGTAATTTATTAAATACAAACTTTAATATTGTAAAATATATTTTGAATAATGATAATCTTTAGTGACGCTTTACAGTCGCCAGTCGGTTTTTTACACTAGATCAACTATTGCGGCTATTTTTCATGCCGAAAACTCTCTGTAAAGAAAGTTCTACTTTTCTGTATACTTCGAGACACGTCTAATAAAGATCTGTAAATGAATTTTTAACTAATTTTCTTCCCTGTCCCCAAAAATATTCTAAAATTAGGGTTGAAAATCGAGGAGTCAAGTAGGTGTTTTCACCTTAAATTATCTTGGAAATCCGCAATGAATTCTTGTTTCACTGGTAGTGGTTTCATGTAATACAGCAACAATGTAGGAAACACTGTGTAGGAAAAGCTCAGAGTGTTTAGAAGAAACGTGTAGCAAAGAAGTCGATACTTTTGACCCGTGCATCGAAGGTCTTAATTCAAGTCCATTAGAAGTAGTGTCAATATATATTAGTTGTCCATTCGCTGAACCTGCCCTGTTCTCCACTGTGAGTCAACGAGAACTTTTCTCTTCTCCGCAGTGCGAGTGGAAAAGTTGCTGCACAGAGTTGCAGCTCGATTCCTATCGACAGGCCGGTGTGCATAACTAATCATTAATAACCAGGCGGCAATAAACATGCCGGCGGCCATGTTGGTTCACCGAGGTATTAATCGATTTCCGGTCTCCGGGCCGGCGAAACCGGGTCGCAGATGGAAGAAGACCTTTCCGTGCAGTCCCGGTCGGCACGGCGTTCATTTATACGAGAGGCTCGATGCTCGACGTAACGATGATCGAGGTTCAGTCAGCGTTATGCATCGATGAACCGGAGAATGCAACTTCATCCCGTGGCCTGGGCTGGCAGCCTGTGCATTCCGAGGCCCGCGTACCGAACCGGTTTCGCTTTACAATATAACTTACGACGGTAGAAACGAACGGTCGATAAGCTGATAAACAAATCTGTTCGCTACCGAAGGAACGATTATTCTTCGGCCGCCGGAGCGAGCTTCCACGATCGTTCGCGCGCGAAACGGCCTTTTAATCGCGGCAATTTGTTGCGAGCCCGCGTTCCCTCTAATTAATAAAAACGTTGACCCGGTCGTTGAAAATCGCCGATATTCGGCGACGAAAGACGGGGAGGGACGGAGGAGAACAGACCTATTTGTATAAACAATTTCGTTCGGATTCTCGAGAACGGGGTCGCTCCATTATCCGGGGATTAATTAAAAACGGATTAACCGAGATCGCCGGGGATCACGTGCTGGAGAAACGCCTCGCAATTGGACATTGATTTTTGACCGGCTACCGAACGGCGGATATCTTTCTATTTTCTATATATGATCGTTGCACCCTTGTAGTCGCTAATGGACTCATTTAGAATCGCACGGTTCGTTATGCGCGTTATAAATAAGGTAATTTCCCGTGCGTTGTACGATGAAATTACCGCGCCTCGCCGGCTCGAGCTCCTCTATTCGACAAGCGGGATAGGCGTCCCGGAAAAATCGGCCGGTAATCGGGATGAAATCGTCGGCATTTCTCATGCAGCCGATATTGCGCAAAGAGGCAGCCGAGTAATCCCATACTCGCTAGTTGGAACATTTCTTGAACGATCGCGGCGCGTATCGCCGAGTTTCTTTAGCGTTGATAGCGAATATCGAACATTTTTTTAGAAGTCAACCATTTTTATTTGCTCTCAGTTTCTGAAGTATGTAATGGCACGAATGTTGTATAAATAGGTGAACCGGTATCCGAGCATCGGTTCGGGTCAGCTCGGGGTTTCGAAAGTTTCCAGTGCTCGGGTAATTGAAAAGTTAAAATGTAAAATTAGATTGGAAATTCATGGAAAAGCGTCCATGTAATTACAAATTTTTGGGATCCTCAAACTTGACTTCACCCGATTACAGCTTCCGGGACCCGAACATTGCAAACTTTCGGGATCCCGACCTAACACGACCCGACTCGAATCCAAAATTTCGATCACCCCTAATAAATAGTATCGATGTCGATACGAAATAGGTATGTATAACGAGCGGTCAATTTTTTGGCTACGAGCTAAGTATATAATAATTGATAACAGAGATATTACAGTTGCCATATAATAAAGTTGGTATCTCTAAAACTTTTATGAGAAATACGCATTTTTCAGATTTTCGGAGATTTTCCATTTTTATAAACATATTTGCCTAATCCGAAAAATTCTAAAAATATGCACGTTAATAATCACAATAAGACACGACTAACATGATAGTATAAACGTGGTCATATGAAAAATTCAATATAAAATCAGCAATTTTAAGATTCTGAAATTTTTTAAAAATCGATTTTGCAGTCAAAAATTCGGGAAAAATCATATCCGTGTGTGCTATCCAGTAGAATATTTATGGATTTTTTCCTAATTTTGTGTGAAACAGAACAGAAGAAAGAGAGCATAATTCATTAATTCCATGTTAATCCTATAACTACCCTTCTGGTACCGACTTGAAACTTGCCACAGAGGGTCTTTCTTGAGGACCCTATTAAATGGTATGAAGAAAGATTATCCGGCTACAGCCTTTCGATTGTCGATGTTTGAGGTTGATTTGAATTTCCCTTGTCTTTCAAAATTATTTTCAGATTTAAATATATAGACCATACACCGATATTCAATTAATATGTAGAATAACAGAGTCGTATACTTTGGAATATGTATTCTACACGGAGGAATGAGAAATTCCGCGATGCGAGGAAACCGGATTCATATATTTTAATCGGTGCATCAATCTGCAGCAGTCTGCATAGCCATTGACGCCACAGGCAACAAGAAGCAGCTTGAAATGCTTCTTCAAACGACAACTAGTTGAGACGAGGAAGTACATGCAACTACAGTGCCCATGTATCGGCTATCTCATTTCAACAAATATTTATTTCACTGAATTCAAATATTTCTTTCGTGATTCCCAACGCACGACCATCTTTGCTTCATTCATTCGCCTTTCTTCGAAGAAAACTAATTTAATCGAATAGTTCAACAAGTTTCTCGGCAAAGCAAAAGAAACTCTAAGCAGACAAAGTGGTAATGTGTATGTATTTAATATAATTTAGTTGCAAATTCGCGTTCTCGGGGACTCGTGTTGATAGCAGAGAATCCATAATTCCTAAGATAATTTCAAAATGTCATACAAGTCGGACCGACGCCGATAATACGCCGCCACGTCATTACACTAAATTAAATGTTATTTCTTCCCATAATGATTTTAATAGAGGAGAAATCATATATTGATCTTTAATTTATAAAATTTAATAAATGCATAAATATCCGCAGTTTAATAATAATTAATCACAAACGAGGTAGATGTAAATTATGTAAAAATAGCAGTACCAGCTTAAAATGTTGTACATGTGATCGATTTATATCTAAAAAACATTCTGTAACCTGTATAATATGTGAAAGTTGTTGATCTTTAGAATCAAATATCGATTCCTAAAATACTTAATAGATAATAAAATTATTACTTCATACTTCAGTGCAATACCTTAATAAAACGTATAGAATAAACATTTGTATCTTAAATATACTTTTTATAGGGTGTCTCACATAACACTTTTCACGATTTCTCAAGTACTTGCAATAATCTGACAAACAAATATTTTCAACACAAGTTGATCAGTTTTCGATTGGCTATACATTGCAATAAAAAAAATTCGAAAAAATTTTTTTTTAGTATTGTCAAGATCACCTTCGTTTTTTAAATGGCACTTTGTATTGTTGATTTAACAGTATTATAGCCTGTCTCAAGACGCATTCAACGACCTACCGTACCATGACCTTCGGATGACCTTGAAGGCAAAGAAATGAACATTTCAACAAAAAATGACAGTCTGCTTGAATGGGTGATAATAACTCTAGCTTAGCCACCACGATCTTCTGATTTGTCACGACTTGATTTTTTTTATGGGGTCATTTACAGTCAGTAGTTTATGGTGTTCCAATACAAAATAAGGAACATTTAAAGCAGCCAATTCGTACAACATGCGAAGAACTACGCTAGAACAGTATCGTAAGTGCAACCAATGCAAACTTGTTACGTAGAACGAAATTGTGTCTACAACAACATGGATCACATTTCGAACATTTGATGTGACTTTTTCACGAAATCGTTTGTATTTATTTAGCCAAGGTTCCTGAATTGAATGTCATTTCCAGTCTTAATAATAAGTACAATTTATCATCACCCATTCAAGCAGACTGTCATTTCTTGTTAAAATTTTCATTTCTTTGCCTTCAAAGTCATCCGAAGGTTATGGTGTACTAGGTCGTTGAATTCGTCTTGATACGGGCTATACTACTGTCAAGTAAAAACTACTAAGTGCCATTGAAAAATACATCTTCCTTATTTATACTGTAGGAGGCAGACGTACATATGTGCGTGTGTGCGTGCATACGAGAGCGTTGACGGCGTTATGAGCGTTGTGAAGAACAACAAGCGGTAGCGACTGCGAGAACGAGCAGGAAACTTTAGATTATTTACGGTGACGACCAAATTGTTTAACAAAATCTGGAATGTTCGATGGGAACCGATATAAAAGGACGCGTCCGTGCCGCGGGAGTGATTTGTGAAAAAACCATTCTTACGATACGATCTGATTTACGATTTTGTATATTTTTCTCGGCGTACGAAGTATCTACGTGATTCTCTGTGATTGACATCGTGCATATTTCCAATAAAAAGTGGTTACTTAAACACACTGCTCTTACAATACATCCTTGTTTACGCATTTCTCGAATCTGTGACGTCACAAATTCAGTTATCTTGTCTTCAAGGAAAATTATCTGTGCCGTGTCTATAGGTGTACAGTGATTTCTCTAAATATGTCACTAAGGCTTGGATGATAAATGACGCGGAATGAACCCCACTACCGTGGGGTATACCCCGTGAGGGGTCAAGAATGTCGGTAGGAGGGAAAGATCCGTGTTGTTGACATATATCGAGAATTCACTGTACATGACCTAAGTGCACCACACAGACAAACAGCTTCACGTGGCCGTAGCGGAAGCGTGGGGGAATAGAGTACTAAAAGGGGAAGGGTAGAGTGGGGGACAAGTCTTAATCAGGCGACTCTGGTTGATAGTCGGACCAGAGATTGCTATGAATGAACCAATTCGCTTCGAAAGAGAGATGGCAATGAACTGTGATAGATGCCATTCGTTCATGTTTCCAGAGAATTCATTTTGTTACTATTTTCGCATAAAACTACGTGGTTCGAAGATTGGTCGATACCGATCTAAATATTAATGCGAATCTAAAATTTATACTCCAAAAGTGGATTCGATAAACGATGCACAGAAAGTCTTTTAACTTTCATTCGATATTCGTGGACCTCCATCTAAATGAAAATCGCACGATCTCCGGTAGCCTCGGCGAAAGACTTTAAAACAGAGGCGAGGGAATCTTGTGCGAATAAAGGCATTTCCATACGCTTTATAATGTAAAATCTACGTTTAATTTCCTGCAAGAGTACAAGTAGAATACCCATTGTCCGAGCAGCAGGAGCAGTCGCGAAAGTTATAGTCCGGCTTGAAAATCCTAGGCGGAACCGCGAGAAAACGTTGCGCTCCGGGAAAAACGGATAAATCATCGGAGGACGTTAAAGCATCCAGACGACGGTTATTGTCTTATGATCCTCCATTCTTCGAGAGTGATCCACGGGCGATAATGCAATCGAGGGTGTTAAGGGCAGCAACGCGCCGGTCTCGGCGACGGTGTATCTCCGGCCGAATATCCAGCAAGACGACGATGACGGTGGGGAAAAATGTATCTCGTAAAGAACCGCGCAAATATGCATGGGAATAGCGTGCGCAGGGGGTGTGCTGTGGGAGGACGGGGGGGGGGAGGGTGAGTGCCGTAGGAAAATGGGAGGCGCGGAATAGACAGGAACAAAGAAAAAGCTCGGCGAGCTGGGGCAGGGGTGTCGGGGAGAACAACCCTCTCGAGCTTTCACGAACGGCTAAAAACGCGGTGCATGCTCGCGCGTTAAAACGGTGCACCCATAACTCCGAGGATTTTTGTCGCCGGCTTTAGTCGGGCCAACTTTATGGGGGTGTAGCTGAAGAGATTCTGAAAATTTTCCCGCTTAGCGGACACTCGCAGCTGATGATCAGTAGCCGGCTCAGGGACCGGGATGAGATTTTGTTTCATCACTGAATGAATTTCTTTCGAAAAAAAATCTCTGTGTTGCAGTTCGAAGAATAATAAATATACCCAACTCTGTGGTACGCGGTAGATATGTTCCTCAAAAATTCGTGTAAAAAAAGAACGCCGTGCAGAAAGTAGTTACATCTCATAAAATTGATTGTAGAAGCAGCTAGTGTAACAACATGCCTCTTCCACCCTGTTACTTTAAAAATTGTGTCAGAATCCAATCTGTACTATTGAAAAAGCAAAAAGTATGTAGCACACGGGTTCGGTACATCGCGGGTGATTTTGAAACCAATTTTTAAGCTGGGATCCACGACGGACCCTGAGGATCAAATTTTCCGAGACCAGGAGGAAGATAAATCGTTCCCTGAAGTATTACCGGATCCATGTAACTACTATATCCTTTCAAAACACCGGCCGTACGTT
This sequence comes from Halictus ligatus, assembly GCA_028454255.1. NCBI lineage: Eukaryota > Metazoa > Arthropoda > Insecta > Hymenoptera > Halictidae > Halictus > Halictus ligatus. The sequence continues at coordinate 7,055,205 of CM052133.1, forward strand.
CCGGCCGCGATGAAAGTCTGACTAGAAAAATATAATCCACGCGGCATAATAAGCTGAAAGGGGCGTAAAGTCTGTAAGACGAGCTGATACGCGAAAGCAAGACCATCCCCTTTCACGCACCTCATTCGTGCCTTCCCAGGGATCTGTACGCGGCGTCTACGTCGAGCCTGGCATCGTTCTATGAATATTTCAGCCGCGGTAAATTATTAACGCAATAATTGCCTCTCGTAAAGCCGTTCTTTTTCGTGGCGTTAACGAACGCGCGGCGATACGCGGGGCCCCGGCCTCCTCGGTTCATTATGTCTTTGTACAATTAGCGTCCGTCGTGCGGATCCCCGACGAGGAAAATACGACCAGCTGATCGCGATAAGAACGACAAAATCATTACTGCTTTTTCAGCGCCATAAAGTTCGGCGAACAAGCCAATGATTGCACTGTTCCCGGACATCGAACACCGTACCAAAGCGTCCAGCTGCCCTCGAGCTGCAAAAAGTTCTTTCCTCGATGATTTTATTCGTTCGAGATACGCACAATGGTGCAGGAAACGACTGCTCGATTATCAGAGTGCTTGTACGTCTAATTGAATAAAATGTTACAATATTGTAACGCAAAGAGTTCACCTAACAATTACGTTAGATCGACAATCAGAGATCTTTTCCTTTTTCTAATTGAATAACAAGTTACGATATTGAAACACAATGAACGCAAATTACGATAAAGTCGATTCAACCGGGGAATAATTACCGATTAGACACTGATGCGTAATAGATGTACGCGTCTACACAATTATCGTAATGCGGGCATTAATTCGATAGAATAAAACCAGTTACGACCGGACCAATTAGAAAGTACTAATTCAATCCAAAGCCGCGTTTATGTAATTGGTCGGTAATGTTGGTTGCCGGCGGGGCTTGTCAGTCCATCAGGCGCAGCAGTCTAGACACTACTTTTTAACGAGATGCTCGCAGTATCGATCTAATTACAGGCCTGAAGCCCATTTACGTTGTAAATGGACGTAAGCCGGTGCTTCCGGGAGTAGGCAAATCATGGCGGCCGGGTACGTGTCATGGCAGCCAGTTACAACACTATCGGTGGCGAGCCGGTACCTCTTGGACGTGGTTCGTTCCCGGCTCGAACGTGCGATGAACAACTGTGCGCAGCGCCGGCTGCATCGGTGGCCCATATCTTTATTTAATTAGCGAATTACACGCGTCCCGAGGCAATGGTTGCAGTCATTTTTCGATCAGATAGCAGATATTTATTTGAAACGGATGCGACTGGTCGAAGGATTATGAAAGGGTGGCTGCCTCCGCGTTCACGTCCACGATTCCTCCAACAAACCGCCGAATAAATATTTAACGATGACGTGCTTCTTGCAATGCATGCCATATATTCTTCATGGAGTCCGGTTTTATCGGCTCGTACTTGAAACAGCGTGAAAACACGACAACGTCACCAAAGAAACGGCCGAGTTAATAACTGTGTTCTTGGCAAAAATTTATGGCGTTTAACGCGGTTAACATTTATGGTGCTATCGAGTGCGATCACGGGATCCTACGACGCCTGTTTACAGTGATTTTTCTATATATTTCGCCAAGGCCTGCATGATAATCGGAGCAAAATTATCCCCACTACCGCGGGGTATACCTCGTGAGGAACCACGAAGCTAGAGAGGCCTCGGACGCCAAGGAATGTAAACATAACACGGCTCGGTATTCACTGTACAGTGTCTTCTCGATATATGTCCACTACACGGGTCTACCCAGCTACATATATCGGCTAGAAGGTACTATTCTTTGATATACTGCCTAACCTAGAAAAGGCGATAAGGCCACTCAAGCTTTGGAGCCCCTCAGAGGATATACCGCACGGGAGTGGGGATAGTTCTAGGACTTTTAACGGCTAGATGTTTAGGACATCTATCGAGAAAGGACTGTATATCCGTAATCGGTCCCGATCAATTTTCGCAGGCTTGCTGTATTAAAGATGATCTTGCTTTCGTTTGAACGATCATTCTCGAAGAAAGGATTCGACTGTATTATCCAAGAGAGTGGTTCACAAACAAATTTGCTGGAATTGAAAAATTTGTCAACACATCCTTAGACAGATTGACTTCTACGAGACAAGGTCAGGTGAACCACGTTGTGCGACTCAATAAAAATTCCAACGTTCGTCGATTGTTTCACAAAGATAAGGTAAAAATATCGTCTACGTTAATACAAAGGTTTGTTCGCGTACACGAAACATTTGCGATCGTCATAAATTCTCTATAATCCGTTTAATTTACAATTGGTGCTTACGCCTCCCTCGTTTACGCGTTGTAGTAGATAAGCGTATTCAGCTATTAGAATCATAAATGGAACACATGATCCCACGATCGTATCTCTTAGTTCTTCACACCTCGATTCCAGGACCTGCGAGAGGAAAGACAAGGCGTGGAGCGTGTGCCGAAGACAAAAGGAAGTGGCTGGATCGCCGGAGCAGGATAAGAAGGGAAGTGTAAACAATAAAAGCCGGACGGGAGGGTTGCACGCCGGTAATCTTGTTACGGTTATGAATCGGCGTGCTCAGGATAACGCTGTCTACTCGGCAGCGGGTTAATTATATTCTCACCTCGTCGCCCGGCACCGATGAAGTCATTCTCAGGCGTTAATACGTTCGCGATACCCCCGCGGAAACTTTTCCATCGCCGCGGAAGACAATAATTAGGTGAATCGCAAGAGCGGCTTCCGTCCTTGCAGTCGTGTTGCATTCTACTCTTTTTTTACACGGTAGATATATTCCTCAAAAATTCGTGTAAAAAAATAACGAAAACACAGGGTGTCCCAAATAAATGGGAACACCTAAATATCTTTCGTATTTACAGTCCTATCAGAAAACTTCAGAGGACAAAGTGACACTATTGCGGGGGACAGTATAATGGCGAAGAAAAAAAATTTTTATTTCGTGTTTTGTAATGAAACTTCAAGGTCGCCGATGTTTTTTTAAATAGAATAGTATATTTTTTTACGATAGCATGATAGACAATAAAAAACTGAATTTAGTGGATACCACCTTTCTGACCTTGAAATGTCCTTAAGCAAGAATAACCACGATGGAGTGGATGAAATGTGGAAGTTTAAAACTTACGTGTTTCAGCAAAGATTGCGCGTTGTTTACGTCGGGTTGATCTTTACATATCATAATAAATGTTCGAAATGTTGACCATCCACATTTATGCAATGTCGCAATCTTTTAATAAATGATCTGTAGGCATTGTCGATTTCCTGAGACGTAATTGAAGCGCATGCTGCAGTAATCCTTTGCCGCATATTCTCTGGCGTTGTGGGTTTATCTTTGTACACAATACATTTTATCTTGACCCATACATAAAAGTGCAATGGTGTCAGATCCGGAGAACGGGCTGGCCAAGGAATTGGTCCTCCTCGCCCAATCAAGCGTCCAGGATATTTTGTATTTAGCACCGTTCTAGCAACTTTAGAATAATGCGCTGGACAACCATCGTGATGAAACCACATGCGCCCCCGATCGACTGACGTAACTTCTTCTAAAAGTCCCGACAAATCCTTGCGTAAAAATGCAGCATACTTTATATCAGTAAGAGTTGCTTGTATATAGTACGGGCCTATTGTTTTACTGCATAAAATTCCACACCATACGTTGACGGTCTACGGTCTTTGTTTTTCTCCTTCTCTTAACCACCGTGGATTCTCAGCTGACAAGAAGTGAATATTGTGCAAATTTACTTGCCCATGATTGGTAAAAAATGCCTCATCCGTAAAAAGAACTATTTCGAACATTTTTATCATATGTAAAGGTCAACCCGACGTAAACAACGCGCAATCTTTGCTGACACACGTATGTAAGTTCTAAACTTCGACATTTTATCCGTTTCATCATGATTATTCTTGCACAAGGACATTTCAAAGTCAAAATGGTGGTATCCACTAAACTCAGTTTTTTATTGTCTATCATGCTATCGTAAAAAATATACAATTCCATTTAAAAAAAACATCGGTAACCTTGAAATTTCATTAAAAAACACGACATAAAAAATTTTTTTCTTCACCACTATTATCGCCCCTTGCAATAGTGTCACTTTGTCCTCTGAAGTTTTCTGATAGAACTGTAAATGCGAAAGATATTTCGGTGTTCCCATTTATGTGGGACACTCTGTATAACTGTATAAGTACCGAAATATGCAGAGGGTGTATAGAAATTATATGTCGCGACTATCATAGCGAGATTCTATATAATTAACCTTGATCTTGAATTTCAAGGTCAGAAGGTCAATAATTTTTTTTTTATTATTGTATCGTATTCTATTAATCGCAAGGATAGAAAGTGCGAAAGGAACCATCGGTCAGAATTCCACGGTTCTCTTAAAAAATTGCAATAAAGTCTTTTCCTCTTTAATTATCAAACTGATTTCATTTGCATTATGTTTTCATTTCTCAGTCGGAAGGAGTTTATGTGCATAGCTTACTATCGATGAAACTGTTGGAAATTATTTCTTTGCGCGTGAAATGTTTCGAAAATATAATCTGCCCGCCCCCGTTGATACGCTAATTACGAACGGCGGCGGAACGTGTTTGTTTTGTTGCTAATTGGATCGTCGAGCGGCGGTCTTAGAGTCGGTTAATTTTCGATTATCTAACTGATCGGGAAGTAATAAAGCAGTGCCGGCCGCCTGGCCCGTGGTTTGATGATGGTGTACCAGATGATTTTTATGCGAAATGTGTACGACTTGGACATCGACGCGTGACTCGCCGCCACGGCGCGGCTTGCTACCTCGGCTGGAACGCCAATCTCCTTCTCGTTCCTGTTCGAGAATGTAAGGCTACAGAGATCGGCCGCGATCTTATCGGCCCGCGGCCGCACTGCTGTTGAAGTTAATAAACTTGTACACTTCCGGCCTTGTGTATTTTCTGCTTGCAATTTTGTTGGGAGTGGCTGCGAGCATTCTAGATTCGCTCCGAAGCTCCACCCACATTCCTAACGTCCGCGTTCATTAAGGGGCCTTTTAAGTCCTCTACCTCCCCGACGATGTGCAGGGAATTACGAAGAAAAAAATAAAAAGAAAAATGGAAATCACTTCTGTGATTTCCGAGATATATGGACACGCATAACGCACGCCCGTCGAATATTAATGCGATCAGCGTCGAATTTGCGATAATGTGCGGTAACAAGTAGAAAGTGTATCGATAGGCTCGTTACCAATACTGTTACGTAGATCGTTAACCCGAACGACTCAATTAATAAGCAACCAATGCTTTTGTTTTACTAACCTCGAGAGATTACATTCCGCTTGTAATCCCATTTTTCATCGGTAGCTTCTATTAATTTTCTCGTTGGTTTCGTTATAAGTTCAGGTAAGTTTTAAGAAAAATTCGATTTTCAATTATCGATTTCATCCCCGCTAATTACGAAAACCACTGTAAAAATAAAAGGAGGTTAATAGCATAGACCTGCGTTACTTATTTAGTCTCTTCTTTGCATCTCGATATTCTTTTTTTTTATATAGAGCCATATTATATCGGGTAATAAAGAATTCGCCAACCCATTAATCAACCGTAATGTAATAAACACAATAATAATATATTTATTCAGCCTCGTGGCTGGAAGTCGTCTTGGTTTTACAATAGATCTAACTTAATTTAAGCATTCTATACATTCACCCATTTGCAATCATTCCTTCTTTCTCACCCATTTCTATTTACCTTACCTAACCTATCTACCCTATTACACACTTTACTATTCTTTGGTTTTCTCTGCTCTCTCTTTTCTTTTCTTTTCTTTTGCTTCCGGCCAATATTTTTACCCTACTTCCCACTCACTATCCCTTCTATCCCTTCTAGTATAATACAATGTTAGATCTACAGTCGGGGACAAAAATAAGTGGACAGTTAGTGGAAATAGATAAAAATGAAGTTTAGTTGTATTAACATGACTGTAATAAACTTTTTTATTTATTATATATCCTTATAGTTTATAGATTCTTTAACGAATAATTCAAGTTATAGTTAGATCTTTTTGTAAACACGCCGTACCATAACGAAAATGTCAGCTATTTATCTGGGCACAAACATAAATGGACACTTGGTTATAATATTATTGTGCTAATGCTTTATACAAACTTATTAGTATCAGTTCAAGCTTCGTACAAATAAGAACATCTATATAATAATTGCAGAATGCCAGAAACGAAAGAAATTTCATCTTAAATTCGCCATTTAATTGTATCGCACTGTTGTAAGAAATTATGTCACCGCGTAATAATTCGGAAGTGCAACGTATTTAAAAGTGCAATAGGAAAAATTTATTAAAAATATCTAGTACATAAGACCGTGAAAAATTTAAGAAGTCGTGAACGCAAACGCTGTATGTATCACCATACAAGAAGACCGTCGAATTTTTCGTACAAATTTTAAAAAATCCAATGAGTGCAGATATAGTGGAAGTAAACCTTTCAACAAAATAATAATACGAAGTTTGCACGAAGCCGGTTCAAAATGTTGCAAGGCCAGACACAAGCCACATATTGATAAAAGAAATATGAGGAAACGTTTGCCACGTAAATATGCCACTAGCATTCTGAAAAAATATATTTTGGAGCAACGAAAGTAAATTTCAGTTGCAGCAATTAAAAAAGAACCACAAAGTCTGGAGAAAAAAACATGTAGCGTATAAAAGATCATTTGTTACGGTATATCATTAATGGTGTGGGGATGTTTCTCGCGAAATGGAATTGGTACGTTAGTATAAATTGACGGAATTAAGAATGCAGATATACTACACGAAAATTTAGAAGAAGCAGTGGCAAAAATGGGTTGCGACGACGGATTTGTCTTACAACACAATGACGCTAAGCTCTACTACTAAGAGAACTAAAAATTTTATTAAGGATTCCAATATTAAATTATTTGAATGGCCGGCCCAGGGCTCTGACTTGAATCCTATAAAGAACTTATGGAGTTTACTAGACGCAAAAGTTCCATTGGACCAGCGAAATAGTGAGGTCGATTGTATCAAAAGGTTATCGTCTGTATATGAACAAATTAGTAACGATTATATTGAAAAGTTAATACGAAGTATTCCT